>JAYDZE010550748.1:0-13552 GCA_034509125.1 Monilaria moniliformis | reverse complement strand
TATGGAATTCTAAATATTTACTTTAGCTATGGAATTCAAATTGTGGAATTGGAAGATTTGGAATTAGAATTCAATTCCAAATCTAAATATTTTTATTGTACCAAACAATAGATTTGAAATTGGTGGCTCCAATTCCAAATCCAAGCTTCCAATTCCGTGATACCAAAATGAGCCTAAATGAATAAAAGAGCGTGCATCATTTGAAATTTAACCGTGGATTTGTGTACATAGTGAAAAAAAAAGAAAAGAATTTGCCTGTTTTAGACAAGTTTTATAGTAAAAATATTTCAGAAAAGCAATCCACTCTTTGCATAAGCCTATTATAGTGGTTGATTTGTTAGTTGCATAATTGTCAAGAAAAAACACCAAAATTTAAAGTGTAGTACACACACTTCATCTTTCTCAAAGGGACCCATCAAAATTCGAAGTAACGCTCCTTCGCTTTTAACAATCTACATGAAATTAAATAAATTGGACAACTATGATATTATTATGTGCAAAAGGGATGGATATTGTGTACACCATTTGTATTATTTTTTATTATACATTATGCGTTATGCAGAATAAAAATAATACTATTATCAATGTATAAATATTAGATACTCGATAATTCTTTATCAACACATATATTTTGTGTAATATTTTGATCAAATTCAAATGTCCCTTTCTTCATCACCTTTATGCATATCTTGAATATTCTATGGAATTACATAGTTAAAATAGACTACTAAAAGAACAAACTAGGTCAAAAGTCCCCACGTGAAGAATGGCAAAGATACTTTAGTCTTTTTTTCCCCTTTCTAAATTTATTAATTTATAATATTTTCTTGTTCGAACATATTGTATAATTTTTACACATTACGTTTTTTTTTTCCAGAGTTGTGTATATATATAAATTAATAAATTCGAATCCAACCAATATTTTCTTGTTCGAACATTTTGTATAATTTTAAAAAATTACGATTTTATTTTTTTCAGAGTTGTATATATAGATTTTCACTTCAGCTTGCTTTATCTCCCATCTTTTCTTCCACTCTCTCTATTAAAAGAAAAGGTTGTGAGAATCCGATGCCCTATTTTTTCTACCATATGCTATTTGGCCATTTTACCATCTCTAGATTCCTCTAACAATAATAATACTATCAATTATTATTTATTTAATTTCATTTATACATAGAATAAATACATCAATCACCTCAGCTTCTTTAACAGCTTTCAATAAAGAGGTACAAAATGCCTGTTATAGCAGAACAAACACCGCATTTTTCTCTGAAGTTCTAAGTGCCTTTGCTTTTCATTTATTTAGTTATTTTCTCTCCCGTGCGTATACTGTGACGAGGAGAAACCCACAACTACTACTTGTCTACTTGACATTGGCTTATGTATACATCGTGATAGTTAATAGCTTGCAATTCATATATAAGATACAAGTCATACTAGCTAGACAAATTTTATGTGATGGGTTCAACTACGACGGCATGACAAGGTCTGGTCTTGGGTTTAAGCAAGAGGTGAAATTGTCTAAGGCCTAGAAAATAATAATAGCTTGCAATTCATATATAAGATACAAGTCATACTAGCTAGACAAATTTTACGTGATGGGTTCAACTACGACGGCATGACAAGGTCTGGTCTTGGGTTTAAGCAAGAGGTGCAATTGTCTAAGGCCTCGAAAATAGTAATAGCTTGCAATTCATATATAAGATACAAGTCATACTAGCTAGACAAATTTTACGTGATGGGTTCAACTACGATGGCATGACAAAGTCTGGTCTTGGATTTAAGCAAGAGGTGCAATTGTCTAAGGCCTGGAAAATAGTAATAGCTTGCAATTCATATATAAGATACAAGTCATACTAGCTAGACAAATTTTACGTTATGGGTTCAACTAAGACGGCATGACAAGGTCTGGTCTTGGGCTTAAGAAAGAGGTGCAATCGTCTAAGGCCTGGAAAATAGTATTCTATCATTATATTAAAGAGAAAATTAACGATCCATTTTATATAATACTCCTAAACAAATATGATATTCTTACACAATAATTTTTAACTTTTATTTCTTATCCTGCCTAGAGCTCATAAAATATCATGAGAATCGAACTTGTGGTCTTTGACAATAAGCTCACACACTCTACCCTACAGCTACTAGGCCACCCTTAGCTTTAGCAAGCATTTACTTCAAGTGATCAAATATATTGATAAAAATAATTTAAATTAATCAATTATTTAATTGATTAATTTTTGAGTTTGTTTCACTATTTTATCTTTCAAATATTCAATTGTATATTTGATCAATATATTCTATCCCTCAAAGTGAATACCCACGGGGAGTATATAATGTCATGTTATATAAAGGAGAGAGAGTGGGACTACCAATAGAAAAAAGAGAATGGGCTACCCCACTTTGGGCTACTTTAAGGCAATGGTCCAATTTCAGTAACTAATGGAACAGCCTTATTAAAAACACCTTACCCTAATTAGTCTTTAATGGGCCTAGCTATTGAATATTGTAGCCCACCTATCCAAGCAGCTGATGTGACATATTTTATATGGAATATAAATTCTATGAATTTACTTTTTAACATAAAAAGTTTGTAAAATATGAAACTTAACATGAATGATAAGTAGAAATACAGTAAAAGTTGTTTGTTGATTCATCTACCTAACAGCCAAAAGCAACATATTTGCTCGACTCTTTGTTGTTATTGTAAAATTATCTAATAATTTAAATTTGATTATAAAAAGTATATAATGGGACTATACACTTTACCCATGATTATTAGTCTCTGCATATTTTTTTAACCGAGCAGTAAAATATAAGAAAATCAAAAAAAATTCTATTGCACTTTCCACTAATTCTTTTTGTTAATCACTTTCCTCTAATTAGTTTCCCATATATATATATATATATATATATATATATATATAATGGTTGAACTCATCAGTTCGTTGCTTAATGAACCACTAACATTGTAGCTCAATGATAAAAAATGAAATAAAATTGAGAATGATCAAATTTTATTTTTATACGAGAGAGTGACCGGAGTTCGATATTTCCCACTCCAACTAGCATTGGGCTACTCTAAATCGGGTTTATATAATTGGGCCGGATGCTCTGCCCCTCTCTCTCTCTCTCTCTCTCTACCTATTAAAAGGCGAGAGGTTGAAAAATACAATGCATAAAAATACAGAGATTAGGATTGAATATAAATAATAAAATAAGATTTTAAAATGCTGAAAACTTACATAATATGTTGTATAAGTATTTGTTTATATTTATCCTCTAATGACTGGAAAATTTAATAATTTGAGTATACAAAAATGTGACAAAGGATCTCATAACAATGTGCTAACAAATTATGATATATGTGCCCGAGATACTCCAAATTTTATAATAAATCCAATTGAAGATCACAGATTCACAATACTGTGGATAAGGGACAAGCTAACCTAATTGGCTCAAAGCTCAATACAGTTTCATCTCAAAATCAGATAATACTGTGAGTAAAAATAATCTATTTATCTTCATGTTATTAGTGGATCAAAATATTGCTGTTTGGTTGATTAGACAGGACTGAAGTCTCATGATATGTTATTCGGTTTGGTCGAATCGACTCAGTACTTAGTCTCAGAACAGTTTCACGTAAGATTAATCTTGTATGTCTTATGAGTCCTCGTCTCCTACCTATGACAAAGTTAATATTTGGGGCGATCTCAGATGAACTGAGTCTCAGGTAAGGAGGAGAAGTTACTAGAGTTGGAAGGGACGTCGAAAATAAGGAGGGCTGCTTACATAGGATTTTAATAGTAGTTGAGAAAATCATAAATGATGAATTAATGATAATTATCGACAGCGATTAATTGTGGGCACGTTCTATTAAATAGTACTAATCCTGTACTCAGAGAATCAACCTCGAAGACACATAAAAAACTTTTTTGCTCATAATTAATTTCAAGAATCTCTTCAACATTCAGCCAAAAACTTATCCTTTTGTCATTTTGATCGAGCTAATTGATTAAAAAATAAATTATCAAAGATTCGTTGACATAAACCCAAATCCATCGTCTTCAGCAGCCATTAGAATGTAAAACCTATTAATTTTTTTTTTTTTTTATGTATCTTTCAAATGCTAACTTGATCATATCTGTTTCATGTGTTGGTCACGGTAACATGTCCTTGATAAAACAAAGGAAAATTAAATAAATAATGTTTTGCTCCAGGCCAATATATATAATACTTCCTAGCTAGGTTCGTTGAGATAGTGATTTTGTCCCTAAAATTGTGACGAGTAATAAAATAGTCCTACAAATTTCAAAAGTGTTTCAACAAAATTTTGACAAAATTAACATAAAATATTCAAAAAAAATTAAGTCGTTTTAAAACTTAAACCCTATATATATATATATATATACTAAAGTCCATGCTATATCTATCTAGTCATTTTTATCAAGGGGGGAATTTACTTAATCTATATCAGTAGACATGCTAAAGCCCGGACCATAGCGTACTTGTACTTGCCAAGTGAATCATCCTACATCTACGTATAAACGCTGGTTACTTTATCAAAAAATACGCAAAAAAAAAAACCTTTTAATTGCAATTAATCGTCGGATATGGCTTAAAACCAATAGTTCACTACCCATACGTTTTTGTGATTAACTACGCGCTATCGGGTCAAGAGACAAAAACATATTTACGGGAATGGTTTTTTTTAGATGAAATGAAAATTGAATTCATGTAACACAGAAAAGATTTCTCATTCCTTAATACTGGAAAATGCCAATCATATTTAAATTAACTTCTTTTACCCCCTTAAATAGTATGTTGCATACACACAAAAGATCTATCTTTATTCTATAGCTACTACCATATTATAACTTATATAGATGACATACTAAAAATATAAAATTCAAACTGCCCTTTTGTATGACAGAGCATTAGCAATGTGGAAGTATTATTAACTAAAGCGACAGAATATTTCCTGGTATTATCTGTTTTACACATACTTATAGAAATTTACGAGCAATATGACAAAATATAAAATTTCATCAACTCTAACAAACCCTAATTTTTTTAAAAATTTCTGGTGCGAATGCAGAGTGCATGTGGCCACTTGAGCAGCTTTACTTCAGAAAAGAATATTTATTTATATAATTATTTATTTCCACTAGATTTAATTTCAGAATCGCATCTCGAAAATTGATATAATACAGAAACTCAAAAGTCTTCCAGCCATTTTCTATTCACTGTGCACATGATCCCAGATTGATCTCCTTTTCTCTAATAATATTTAATTTGCTGGCCAACAATTATTAAATTTGCAAATATCCTCAAGATTCGTAGCTTCCACAAATTTTAATTGTTAGAATATTGTTCCTTCATAGGATACCTAATCCTTGTAAATCGTAAGAAGCCAACAAATGTTGCATGAGCACTGTAAAATCTAGCATGATAGTGATGCCTTTGATGACTACTATTCGCTATATCCTATTCCTATCCATTATCGTTTTGTCGAATTGATTGGATCGATAAATCTTTAAAATTTTGATTATATAATACTCTACAAGTACTACCGACCGAGTTAATAGAGGCATTTCTTAAGGTTTGAAAGTCCCTACCAATCAAAATAATTTTATTTTATTTAACTCTTATGAAATCGGTGTGCAAAATTTCTCACCACCAATCAAATGGTGGGTGAAACTAGTATAGTGAAATCTCGAACTCGAAACTCTGAAAATTCAATCATTGACGATGATTTTTCCTCCTTAGGCCCCTCCATGGAATGATTGAATCGATAAATCCTAAATTTTTTGATTTCTCTTACGATATAGGACTCTCTACGAGTACTATCAGTTGAGTTAATCGGGGCACACGTAATTAGAGTCCGACAGTCCCTCTAATCAAAATATTTTATTTTGTTAAACTCTTATCAAATCACCATATATAAAGTCCAGGTTAAACTGACTTATCGCAATCTCAAACTCGAAATTCAAAAAATTGAGTTATCGATGATGATTTTTCCTGCCTAGGCGTCCCTCTACGGAATCATTTTGTTTTTTGTTCTTTGAGATATGGGGAATGGATGGAAAAATATCTGTAGGTGTGTGTGTGTTTTGCTGATTAGGGTTTGGTGTTAATTTCCCTTTTCTAGTATGAGTTCCACATCAGTGAGAAAAGCAAAAAAAAAAAAGAAAAAAAAAAAGAAAAAAAAAGAAAATGTAGATGATGAATACAAGGCTGGATATTACGTCATTATCACTGATAGCCCCCTTGGAATGAGGGCTCCATTTCGAGAAAAAATCCAATCACTGCCCATCCATCCAATCCTGACCATTTTTTGTACCTTCACTGAAAGGTTCCTCTCAATTATTTATTTTCATATTTTCTTTTTAAAAAAATTCCCTTTTATTTTTAATCTAGCATTTAGATTTAATTTGCAAAATTTATCGCACAGGACGAATTTACCATTTAATTCTCTGTTTTACTAAAAATAATATTTTCTTTGATGAATTTGCAATTTTTATTGATTTGGAAGTGGATTTTATGAGTGATAGAGATGAATGAATGTTACATTTGAAGCTTTGTTGTCAGCAAAAGCAAGAAAAGGATTTAAGCAATGTCTCCTTCACGAGAATTAACATTTTCCCAACTTTAATTGTTTTCTTTCTCTTCCCATCTGTTTGTCATCTTCCTCTCCTTGGAACCTGTGCTTCACTCTCACTGTCTCTCTCTCTCTCTTAATCTAAAAAATTTATGACGGCCATGAGAGATGAGTGTTTGGAGATAATATGTTACTTAGATAAACGAATTTATCACAGTTCAAAATTTTCATTGCTCAAAAAAAGAGAAATAAATAAAATTAGATCAAGAACATTTTCTTTTGCGGCGTTTTATTTAGAAAAATAAATAATAAATTTGACTGCTCATATACTCGACCCGAAAAGTCTCCCAACCGTGCGATATTAACTTTTACTACTAATTTGTACAACAAATTAAAACCAAGAAAAAAAAAATTAAAAATCGATCATCAACTTAACAAAATATTCAAACTTCGCCCATTAATTCCCCAAGCACCTTCATCACCATCGATTCCGTAGGCCAATTCAAACGCACGGTGCGGATTTAATCAAATCTTTTTCAGGGTTTAATTAATTAATGCAATTAATTAATTAAACTGCTGTTGCTCTAACCATGGCCAGAATCCAGCCTGATCATCCATCCCAACAAACATGTTACACAAGCTCTCTTCCTTAACGGCGTGCTCCATTTTCGAGCATTGCATTTCCGGCCTCGACGCGTTGTGGAAGAGCTGCTGCGCGGTCGGCCTAAGTGACGAGGGAAAGAGCTGTCTCCCTGCGGAGATCGGGCTGTCGATCGCCCGAGTCCTCGAGATATCCAGCTTGATCTCCGAGCTGTTTTCGCTCCGGTTGCTGCAGGAGCCCTCTGTTTCCTTGTTCAGATTGATGGATTCTGTCGGCTCCCTGTTTTTTAGGGCCGCTATCTGAATATCCAAGTTCATGTTATTCGTAATTTATTTAATTAGTTGGATAAAATCTGAATATTTTAAATTGAAAAAAAAAAGAGTAACCATTACAATAGATAGGGAAGGGGGAGGGGGTGGCCCGAAAATTAAGAAAGAGAGAGAAATGAACTCTAATTTGCTAATTAGGTTTAGGGGTGAGCGGAACTATACAGTACGGTCAGTTTTTGCTCACCCCTAATAATAACTAAGCGAAAAGACAAAAAACAAAACAATTATGAATTTACCTGAGCATGAAGCTTGTGATTGTGCGTGTGTAGGGCGTCATTCTCGGCTTTAACTGCTTCAAACTGTCTTTTTAGAATCTCGTAATCTTTTTCCAACTGCTTTGTTTTCCATCTGGCTCTCCTGTTCTGGAACCAGATGGCGATTTGACGCGGCTGGAGCCCAAGGGCTCGAGCTAGCTGTATTTTGCGTTCGGGCTCGAGCTTGTTCCCAAGCTCGAAATTCTTCTCTAGGGTTTTGACCTGCTCCATGTTGAGCCTCCGCTTCTTCTCCCCCATCTGCGACCCATCGTCGGAGAAGTCGTCGTCTCCGACGTTGTTGTTGTTATTGTTGTTGTTGTGCATCTCGTCCTCGATGCCGCTTGAAAACGCCATAGTTTGAGGCCTCTTTGCTAGCAGTGAAGCCACTCCTACAACGTTACATTTTCCATCTTTATACCTTTATATATCAATTTTGTTGAAAAGTTAAAGAAAAACGCTATTCTTTTTTCCTTTTTCTTTTTTGTGTTCACTTCTTTTCCTAAAGTAGGAATACAAATTTTCAATATTCCTCGATAGTTTCGAAAGTTGTCAAAAGTCCTTAATTGGTGTTTCTCTTTTCGTCCAATTTCAGACGTGTGTACACACACTCATAGAGAGAGAGAGAGAGAGAGAGAGAGATTGTACCATGAAAGTCTTGAGAGGGAAGAATTGGAGCTAAAGAAGTTGAAGGCTGGCTGTGTTCATCTTGATGAGGGGTTTGAAGCATAAAATTGGAGTAAAAGAAGGCCATTTCACCACTACGAATCATGAGCTATACCGGTTGTACCATCTGCATTCCGAGTTGTTCTCAAATGTTGTTGATGATGATGACCCAACCGCCGCCATTCTCGACGCATAAATTCATTTCTGTGTAATGAATATATGCTTATATATATGTATTCAGCTTCAAGAAAAGGTTTTTTCTTTTCTGGTGTAGTGTGTGTGTGTGTGTGTGTGTGTGTGTGTGAGAGAGAGAGAGAGAGAGAGAGAGAGGTGTATTTTCAATTTTGAGAAGTGGGGTTTGTATTTATATTAAGCCATTTTCGATTTTATTCCGAGATAGATCAATTGGAGAATAGTTGTAAACTTGAAAGAAAAAAAAGACAGTGATCAATTTTCAAAAAATTAGGAAAAAATAAAATTGCATATTTTAATTAGGGTGTGAAGTGGGCTGCATATTTTTTCTACTATCGACAGTTGGCATTGAAATTTGCAGCGGTTTGATTCCTTGCAAAAGAGATTTGTACATGGATTTTAAAAGGAAATTGGTGACTTGCAAGATGGGGGAAAAAAAATTAGGATTTATTTTTTTCAAAAAGTGATCTTTTTTTTTTCTTTTTCTTTTTCTTTCTTTTTTTCTGGGTGGGATGTTGCTGTCTCTTTTACATTATATAGATGGAGAGTTCTTAGGATGCTGAAAGGGGTAAACAGACTTCAAATGTAAGTGTTCTTTTTTGGAAAAATTAAATGCAATCTAGCAATTAGTAGTAGATAATTGCGTTCCCAACATTTACTCAAAGGTTTATAGATTAATATATTTATTAATATTTCTCAAAAAGAAAAATTGATACATAATAGTCACTCCAATGTCTAGTGATTAGATGATGAAGTGCAGCTTAGTTGGTAAGATGCTTTATTTCCAACCAATAAATTGGGGGTTTGAGTCACCACGGAATAAACAGAGAACTATTATTAACTGTTTTTTAAATAGAAAAAAAGGTCTAGTAATTAAGATACTGAAATATTATTACATATTTTTATATGCTAATGCAAATTAACTAGTTTATAAAAATTCAATTCAGAGATATTCCAACAGTGAATCTTTTAAGTAAAAGCAGACTAATGAAACTCTAGGGTGTATCTCTGTGTGGTACAAAAAATAACCCTTGTAACTTCTGAAGATTGTTTCATCTAGTTTTAGTTGATCTATACAAGTTTGTTTTTTCTCCCAAAAAAAATACAAACATATATGCCTATTCTATAATATCATCGGATGCCAAAACCAAACACATTATTGTTAAAGGGTTAAGTGCAATGTAATACGACGATGAAATGCAGCTTAGTTGGTAAGATGTTTTCCCTCCAACCAATAGATTGGAAGTTTGAAAAACTATGGAAATAAACGAGGAACAATTATTAATTCTTCTTAATTAAAAGAAAAAAAAAAGTGCAATTTAACACATAGAATTCTAGGTAAGTTGCAATTTCATTTTATTTATTTTAAAAAATCACAAATCCTCTTTAACCCTCTCTATTTTTTTATTTTTATTTTCTATCATTATGTTAGCAAAAGTCCAAAATTCTTGTTAAAATTGCAAATTGCCCCCAAAATATGCATGCACTCTTTTGTCCAATGAGTTTTCTATCGACAAAATTAATATCGATATATAGTCCATATTAATATATATATTTTTGCTCATTATATTCTGAAAATTATAATTAGGGCCATCAAAATCAAAACCTGAACCACTCTTTTCCACGTTAACTTCAAACATGGGAATAAAATTAGAAAATAAAAGGCTCTAATTTTTATGTATTTTATTAAAACGGTGTGCGGCATATGGATATTTTTAATATTGTCGTGTAAAAAATAAAATAAAAATAATTAGTAATGTGAAGAGTGAAAATTAGAGAGATGGGGACGGGAATCTACAAAAGGGGGCAGGGGTTGCTGCCTTACCCACCAACAGGCATCGTGGATCAGACCATGTCACGCCATTTTCCTCTCATCAACCATTCTGCAACTCCCTCTCACTCTCTCTCGCTCTCAACATGTACAAAATTCCAAGAGAGAGAAAAAGAGGAGAGATATAGAGAGAGAGTCACAGTCACTCAGTAGCCTTTTGTAATTTGATAACCCTACCAAGCTGTTCCTTTTTTGTCCTGCTACCCCTCCAACTGTCCATTTCCCATTACCCTCAACGCTTCTCTTTTACTTCTTTCAATTTCTATTTTTCTACCTTTTTATTATTATTAATATTTATTCATAAATGTAAATTCATGCTCTTTATATCCCTAATTAATAATAGTCTCTTTTTATCATTTCAGGAAATTCATAAAATTTAGTAACTTTCCATCTATAAATATTACCCCACAATATAGTATTCTTAATATATTAATTTATTTACCATTTCTATCATATAGTCCACCATTTTCTCCATCTACTATATATTTATTAATTATTACTAACATTAACTTTGAGGTGAGACTTTTTCTCTATTCACAATACACAAATCACTTTTATTAAAACTCATACTGCGCCCCTTTAGGCCTATTGTTTAGGGACGGAAGGAGTACTACTTTTCTAAATTTCAATTTTTATGCTATATGTTTTCATTGTATGGTAGTGTATGCTGTCTCATAATGGCTTTTCATGATTATATATAGGAAATTGATTATGAAACCTTTTAGAATTAGAAACTTCAATCTTCTCACTTGCCTAATGCCCCTATTGTAATATATGAGTTTTTGGCTAAATGTCACGACCTTGAATCTTAGCAACAATTTCTAGTTGTAATGTAATCTATATAGTTTATCTCTCATATAGGATAAATACTGTAAATTTCTCTCAGAGTCACAAAAAACGATAAGAAACGAGGTACCCACTAGAATGCGACATTTGAACTAACTATACTATAACATATTAGTCTACACCTCTCATTCCCATCTTAGCCAAAATGGGGGAATGTTTGGTCATTAGATTTCATCATTTTTATTTCCCTTTTCTCATTTTTTTTAGACCCCATTTATAAAAAAAATCAATGACTTTGAAATCTAATAAGTAAATACGTGTCAACACCTGCAAAAAGGCGTGGAGGGGAAAAAGACAAATTTGTATAGTAGAATTAGGTAATAACTTTCACGTGGGTGAAGAAGAAAAACAAACAAGCTTCGGTAATTAATAGCAAGATGATAGAAATAATAAAGTATTTTCAAAATCGCGAATCATCAAAAAATGATTGATTACATGATTACATAAAAAGCGATACATTTGACCAAACAGATTCACAAATCACGCCATATATAGTAAAACTTAAGAGATCATAATTTGTTGGATATGAAATTATATATATTAAGAAATGAGGGATATGAAAAAAGATTTCCCTAATCACCTCAAAATCTCGATTAGGTCAATATGATTATTTAAATACATAGAAATGCTGGACAAATTTCGCCATTAGATAAATCTATTGGACGAAATGATATGCGTCACGTACTAATAAATTGAGGATTTTCTACTTGTGGTGGCAATTTTTACTAATCTAAACATCCATCCTAAGATATAGGGCCATATAGCTTACCCACAAACTTGGCAAGATTTAAACATACAAGATTCTTAAAAGCTATCCATTTGAAAGAAACTATCTTTTATCTTTATTTTGGAAGTTGTTTAATTTACTAAAGAAAATCAATTTTGTCATTTTCTCCTAATTATGTTCCTATGTTTTATAATAAAAATCTATAAGCTAGCATAATTCCCGATTGATTGTAGCGTTCAATACAACATTGTATTATTTCTAGCACACAAATAGTGACATTCAAATAATAGTGAAATGACAAATATAATCAATTCTAGAAATTTCAAAGATTGGAAGGATCGAAAAGAATTCAAGCCACGTAAGTACTAGCCTAGCTCAGCTCGAAAAGTATTTTTAAGCAGAAAAGATTCAGTCAGATTGGCTCAAGTTGATGGACTAATAAATAAATTAAGAAATTCGGGTTAGGTTGAAACCCAACTCGGTCCTATTTACCATATTGAGTTACTTTTGACAGTTTTAATAAACTCTGTGTGAGTGTGGACTACTAATAGAGTAGGGTGGTGCGTGTTGTTTACAGTCTAATATACATGAACAAAATTTATTGGAAGCACACCTTTGACCTTTATATAGCAGTGATGTGTTTTTCTGTAATTATAAAAAAGTATATACATATATATAAATGCATGGTCGTCTATTTCATCGTTTGAAGCTTTTAAGCTAACTCTTAATTCCAAAACCATTCATAATTAAAAGAAGTGCATCTACATGAATGTGCTCCTAGCTAGCTAGGAAGTAACATATAAGAGGAAGTTATGCTATTGATGTTAAATATTCCCCTGCATGAAGAATCCAATAGCTGCCATATTTTGCAACGTGATCATACACATATATACATCAATATGTATGTATGATCATGTAAGTAGTGGGACCCAAATTGAGAGATAATGGTTGAGAGAGAGAGCAGTCCCACTTGTTTGTAATATTAAAAGGGCCAATATAATATGTAGGAGTTGGATTACTGCATCATGCACATGACTTTATTAGTTGGAACCTCAAACCCTTCCCCCATTCTAATGGGAACATCCATGTTCTCTCTTCTCTCTCTCTCTCTCTCACACACACACGCGCGCACACACACACGCAAATGCTCAAGCATGTATAACAAGAGATGAATCTTCTCCTCCACATGCCTTGTGGTTAATTTCATTTTAAAATTTAAAATAAAATAGAAAAAGAAAAATATTGGTGGGAACTGTATCCCATGTGGGCTTCCATGCTTGACGTCACTCTTTCCCTCCTTTCTTGCCATTGAATGTGACTTGTCAACCACTCGATAAATATAACATTTTTTTTTTCTTTTTTTCATTTCTAATATTCAAGATTTCTCGGCATTATTTTATTTCTTCGTTTCAAGAGTTTGAAGCAAACTCCCTTTTGCATTCTCACAGCCATGCTGTACTTTTTTCTTTATCGTATTTGGATTTCACCTCATAATATATATATATATA
>JAYDZE010550726.1:0-13555 GCA_034509125.1 Monilaria moniliformis | reverse complement strand
TATCCAATAACACATTTAACAATTTAATACATTACAAATAACTATCAAATTAATCATAATCAATCAAAACATATCAACATTTTTCAACATTCAAATAAATCCTAAATCTATTCAAACTACTAAATCAAACCATAATTATGCATAAACAAATATAATAACAAGTGTAATAGGACATACCTATAGATGGGGAATCGAAAATATGTCGTACACGAACGATTGCAGCAGCTTTCGAGGGTTTTGGAGAGGATTTGGAAATGAAATTGTGAGGAAAAAAGAGGAATTCGCCGGCTGTATAGAACAGCGAGAGACGCTTGATGATTAAGCGTCTCTTCCTGACGCAGCAAAACGACGTCGCGCCAACTTAAAAAACGACGCTAGATGATCTAGCGTCTTTAGGGAAAACGCAGCGTTTTGGCTACGGCCTCGAAATCGAGCAAAACGACGTCGTTTCCTCTTAAATGAAGACGCTAGATGCGTCTTACCCATTCTCAGAATTTTTTTTAAAAAAAGTTCCTAATTTGGGAACTTTTATTGTGAATTAGCCTACATGCAGAAAAAAGCCATTAGGATCAACTTAAGCATGGCTACGGGCGAGAAGGTCTCATCGTAATCGATACATTCCCTCTGGGTATAACTCTTTGCCACTAGCCGTGCCTTGAAGACTTTCACATTCCCGTTAGGTTCACGCTTACGCTTGTATACCCATTTGCTCCCAATGGCCTTGCAGCCTTTAGGTGTGATATAGAGATCGTAAACATCCTTGTCTATCATTGATTGTATTTCAGATTCCATCGCTTCTTTCCAAAAGCGACTCTTTGAATTCTCTACTGCTTCTTTGTAGTTCCAGGGATCAGATTCATCCAGGTCAAGGTCTGAGTCGGAAGACTCTCCTAGGCCAATGAATTTGTCGGGTTCTCTAGTAACCCTCCCACTACGTCGAGGCACTACAACTTGAGGTACAAGAGTTGATGTTGTAGGTATAGTTGTTGTCTTTTCTTGAGTTGTTGGTTATGTGGTTAAAGCAGTGCATAATCAATAACGTATGCTCAATGTTATATGCAAAGATTAAGAAATAAATATCACCGAGACCTCGTCTTTCAGTAATTAGCAAGAAATACTTATCACACGTGAATCCTTCTAGTGCTATACCTCACCAGTGTCTTTTGTTTACCAAGTCTAGTAAACGTTTTGGACTGACACTGCAACCTTTCGCGATAGATTGTGTAAGTCAATCTGGTTTGTGAAACTTAGTTTTTCTTTTGCAAGAAACGGACTGAGGAACCTTTAGTGATAACCTGATCACCACTCAGTCTATAATGCAAATGACTTAGACTTATTTGCTTAAGCATAATGAATTATAAGAAAAATAATATGAAAAGAAAATCAATGTGACAAAACAATAATCTTCTCATAAATTGGGAAATAAGGATTTATAAGTACAAAGTAGCTCAAAGCTTGCTTTTCAGTATATACCCTAATAGTTACCATGTTTTGCAGACTCTTCTTGCTGATTAGTGATGTAGATTGTTGTCGACTCCATCCACTCCTCCACAAAAATTCACCATTGAGATCTTCTGACCATTGTCCCACCTATAACTTGAATATTGTGTGGGCAATATACTATCAAGTTGTATTGACTGGGTAGAGACTAGAAAATCACTAAAGAAAGCACACAGGAAGAAGGACGATTTTTGTGTGTATGTGTGTGCATGTGATTTTCTTCATCTCCATCCCTATTTATAGGGGTGATTTTACTCCCACTTTGATAGATAGTTTAAGAAGTACTGATTCAAACAATCACAAAATAAAATACATATCATTCCATAATCATATTCCAGAGATACTATTATTCACGATACGACTAACTAATTAATCAAGTAACATTTGAAACATTATATCCTGGTCAAATAGGTGATGTCTAACTCATTAATACACCTATGCCTGTGACTAACTATTTTTTATGAGCGAATTCGTAGATCTTGAACTTAATTAGACATATTCGAAAGTTATTAAACTTGATCTTTTCAGCATTAAACAGTAAATCGATTTTTTTCCATTTAATATATTGATTATCCAAAATATTGAAAACATTATGATTATACAATTTTTTAATCATAAATAAAGGCATAGAAAGGTTGTCCAATCCAACAAAATCTTTCACACGATATCAATCGATTATAAAATTAAAATCAGAGTCACGAACAAACCTGATGATGATGATGGAACGCTTTTGGTTGAATCTCTTTTTTCACTATTTGCTCGAAAACAAAATATCACACTTGGACCAACTGGGGAGATATAATTAAAACAATAATTGTGGATGATGATGTGAGTTCAAGAAACAATCGGTTTGAAATGTTGTTTTCAATTGTGGAAGGGGGACGAGCTCGAAAATTTGATTGAGAACTGTGATTTCTTTGAAGAAGACGACAGTTAAGATATTTATAAAACAAATATACCCCCCCCCCCCTCGGTAATGATTTTTTTTTTCTCAATTCATAATGATATGCGTTTTTATTAAATCATGTCCATCCATATTTGAATCCAATGGATTAGATTTGGTCTTAGTTTTGCATTAAGGGTATAGTTTCACCTTAATGCACCCTAATATATATATATATATATATATATATATATATATATATATAGAGAGAGAGAGAGAGAGAGAGAGAGAGAGAGAGAGAGGAAGTTGTATACATGTAAGAATCACTTATCAACCATTGGATACGAATTTTGGATGGTTATAATTGTGTCGTGGCGGCGCAACATTTTTAATTGGACTGGGGGCATTTATGAAATATGTGTTATATTTAATTGTTGGGCTGAAGTATAATTCATTGTTGTGTTGAAGTATGGTTCATTGTGATGCTGAAACATAGTTCATTGTTGCGCTGAAATATGTTTCGAATTTTAGACAGTTGGTGTTAGATTAAATTTTACCCACTTTTTCTGCATAAATTATCTCAAAACTTTCAATAAATATAACTCTCTCGATTTAAATTATTTTTTCACATAACATATATCAAATTAAAAGTAATTTTATGAGGATTCAATGAAATTCTAATTACATATACTCAAATGAAGAAATTTGCACGAAAAAATGGAATATGTAAGTATCTAAGCGTACTTTCAGCAGACATTTATTCTTTTGCAGTATGATTAATTATTGTGCTGAAATATCATTCATTTTTGTGTGGAAGTATGGTTAATTGTGGTGCGGAAATATGGTTCGTTGTTGCGTTGAAATATGTTTTGAAGTTCAATTAGTTGGCATGAGAGAAAGAGATGGACAACTAGCAGTAATTGAATTTTACCGAAATGGCCATTATGTTGTTGTATCAACACAAGCTACGCTTCCATAAGTATTTAAAATTAACGCATCAATCTAGCGCGTCAATTTTTCAATGCGGTCCAAATTTGATATAGGTTATGATATAAGATGGTGGTCTCCCCCTAATACAACGCAGACTCTCTCTCATTCTCATATAGAGGTGTGTTCAAATCTGAACCATTTTTGAATGCAAAACTACGACTACATTGTAACTGCTGGATTTTCAAATAGGATGGATATAAATAACGAGACGTGCCATTGAATTCTAAATAGTTTATAACCAAAAGGTTATTTACATAACTTAATAATTTGTCGGTTATGGTTACATGTGATTTATTTTGGTGAAAGATTATTTATGATATGTTTTGCGGTTAAGGTAACCTACAAGATTTGTGCAGAGAGATTTCATGCTTTAAATTTCTACAGTTTTCAATTGTTCTTCTGCCCCAGCAACATTGATGGTTTTTTAGCGAGATAATATTGCTTTGTTTAAAAAAATTATGGATGAATTCAACACAATATACATTAATTAGATATATGTCGCACTATCACAGGTTTTGTGATAGTGGTGGATCAAAAACAATCACGTAATGGATGTCGATAACTTTCAAAAGGTATCTAAATTGTTATTAGTAATGATCATGCGGTTTTGTTGTTTGTTATCGGATTTTGGGTTATGGATGTTGATGGAATCCTTAAATAATCATTCCATTGATATGAAAATTGTTATTTAATGATGCTCACCATGTGTTATAATGATTTATTGCACGCTTTGTAATGCTATAATAAAAGTGTTAGGTTGACATGCTTAAGTAGTTATGTTGGTCGTATTCAATTGTTTAATAATGAGGATTAACAAATATTGTAATGATGCCTAGTACGTCTTGTAATGATTTCCGTGTCGCGTTATGTAGTCATAGGTTATTGTTGTCATTGACACATTCCAATTAGTGTTGATGGTACAATGATGATAATAAATTTTGTATATATTGTTAATTTTGCTCTAATATGATGATACGATAATGCTAATTATGATGATTGTGGTTTAATATTTTACGTTTCCGTAGTTATTGTAATCGATAATGACTGCATAGTTTGGTTATATAATGATATACACTGAGAGTTACAATAATACAATGTATTGTATTATTATGATATAAATAATATGTAACGATGATATTATTGTTACGAGTGTTTAGTTTGGTTATATAATGATATACACTGAGAGTTATGAAGATATGGTACATATGTTATAGTGATATAAATAACATATAAGGCTGATATTATGTTACCATAGTAATGCATTCATGTTATTGAGGTTTTCATGTTGTTAATATATTTATTGATAATATGGTACACTCGCATTTTCGCATTAGTAACAAAGATGAAATGCTATAACAATATTGTTTGTTCTTAATGATGATATAATATTGTAGTCATGATTATTTTCAATTAACATGTTAGTTGTATGTATTAATTTTAATCGTTTGTTATATTCATTATAGTTGTGTATGTACTTGTATGGAAAGAAGAATTGAAGCCTATTGGCAAAAAAATTTAAGACATTGGACGATGTGATGGGTTTTTACCATAAGTATGCTCGTGCGGTAGGTTTTGGCACCCACAAAAATTGATCCAAATCTGCAAGCGATTTGATTACGTGGCTTTATGTAGTGTGCAGTACGGAAGGTAAAAAGATGTCGAATGATTTCGATGCACTGAATGCACGAGAAGGTTTTCTTAACAAGCGTAAACGCTCATCAATGATCAATGATGTGCGAATGTAATGTTAGAATATTATTCAAGTATGTGTCTGAGGATGGACATGGAGGATATGTTATTAATTAGTTTGTTGATGAAAACAACAACCCAATGGTTGACGATCATCACAAGCAATTCATGACGTTAAACCGCAGTCTTAATCAGTTGCATCAAAAATTTATTGTGAATTGTGACAAGGCCAAGAGTGGACTGACACTCACATTCAAACTATTGAACGAGTTGATAGGAGAATACGGTGGGGTTGGATGTACCGTATTGGAAGTAAGAAATTATGCTCGTGACATGAAAGCATACATTGAATGAACTGATGCGCAAATGTTGTTGGGTGAAATGTGTATGAAGGAGGAAACATATGGGGGTTCACATATGATTTTGAATTAGATTGTGAAAATAAGTTGAAATGGTTTGGTGCAATTTAGATTCAAAAAGAAATTTTCACATGTTTGGGGATGTTGTTGCCTTCAACACAACGTATTCCACGAATAAGTATATATGTAGGTCGTATTGGTCGTATATATAATGCATATAATATTAGTAATAGAGTCCATTTATATGTTAGATTTATGAAGTAAAATGTATTGATCCTTCTTAGTTAATAATGATTTCATAATTGTACAATAATGACAATGTACACATTATATAATGATATGTAGCCACGATGAATCATTCTATATGAATTGTTCTGATGAATGTAAAATTTATCAGATTGATATAAGTACTGCATGATTTTCGCCCCATTCATGCGTGATTTCACACATACTGTATAATAATAGTTTCGCATAGTTATATTGATTGTTCATTTACACTATGTTGTTTAAGCTTATAATACATTTCAAATCGTATATTAATGTTTAGTCTTATGGTTTCTGAATTATATTGATATTGCGTGCAGTATATGATGATCGTATCATGCATTTAGTCTCATCTCTCAAATCTCGTATTAACACACATAAAATCATCTATTTGATAGCTAGTCAAACATAAGCAAGCTTTAAGAACAAGAGAAGATAAAACAAGATAAGGTCATAGATATCAAACAAAATGTATGAACAAAACCAAGTGTTAACTACTTTCTAATCCTAGAATAAAAAAGGTTTAGCCAAACATGGCTAAAGGCTGAACAAAAGCAAACCAAAATAAGAATATGAAAACAATCTACAACAAGCTAAAAGAACCCGTATAGAGGAAACATTTCGTCTTGTCTCTGATTTCTCCTTGAATGTCTTTTGCTTTGGCAAGGACTTCTCTAATGTGTTGGTGGATGAATGGTAGTACAAAATATGTGATATTGTGACTTGAATAGTGTTGAAGATTCTCTCAAAATCATGCATGAAGGCACTTTACACAGGCGCAAAAAGTGTACAGAAGATAGAGCTTGAATGGCTAAGAATAGTGACTTTTGGCTTATCTTGAGTGGGAAACGGACTGTGTGGGAGCATTAGCTTGCCACACGGACCGTTTGGCGTCTCGTCATAGAATTCCTGGCCTGGGCGAAGTAGGAAACGGTCCGCGTGGAAAGAATTTCTTCCCAAATGGTCCATTTACGATGTCAGCTTTCGAACATCAAAACACTAAAGCGGAAAACGGTCTGTTTAGTCGAAACTCCTTACCAAACGGTCCGTATGGGATACATATTCCATCGAACTTGTATCGTTCTTGATCCTTTGACCTTTTAACACCCTTTCATGCATATTTTTCTTTCATAACTCAACAAACTAATCAAACAACCAATTGATAGATAATTTAACCAAAATTTAGATAAATATAATCAAAACTACTCAAAAACCTTCTAGATTTAATTACCAAAAATACCAAAATATCAAGTGTGTTAATTAGTTCAAAGAGTTGAGGGAAACATTGATCATATCTCCCTACTTACAACCACAATAGATGATACAGGGCTACAATTTTTTTGGTGAAATGGCAGTATTTTCAATTACTCAAAAGAAAAGGTTGATTGAGGACTTTTATGGGGTCGGCAGATCGAATGTCAGTGGTGTACACCCTTCCACTGTAGTTAAGATAAAAAGTTTCGGAAATGATGGATCTAAAGGAAATAAAAGACTGTTAGGGATTTAAATAAACATGTTAGACGATGTGCAAAATATGGTGAGTTAGGTCACCACGATGCATGGAATTCTGAGAAAGTAAAAGAGAAAGACAAGCAGAAATCTCTGACCCAAGCTTACGAATGTTACAATTTTTCTAATGTGATTATTTGAGCATTAGTTATACTGATAAATAATATTGTGTTATTAAAAATTTATGTATTAAATTATTTTGAATAATTGTATAACTCATTAACATTATAACTCTGTACAAATGTCAGTACACAACATTATCATACTCATTACTCATCATCGGGTTTAATCAACATAATTGAGAATCTTCAAAATAGATATTAATCAACTTCATCATAGTTTATTACCTACATCATTATTGCCGTTGTCATAATATCATTATATTCCATTAGTAATACTTTGTATAATTTTCAACATTATAGTATTTAATTTAATTAGTCAGTTGTAAAATCATCATAGATCATCAAAGGCAGAAAACAAAATCATCATAATGTTAACTCAAAATCATTAACCAACATCTAATTCCACAATACATACGAAACATATTCGATAATACGTTAAAAATACATTATAAGCTTGAACAACTTAGTGTGCGGACTATCACCATACAATATGCGTTAACTCATCATAATATGTCACGACCGCAAGTAATTAAGGATAATAAAGCTCGATTATCGTGACTGGGGACGTGGATTAAGAAGCGGGGTTAGAAATAGATAGCAAATTCGATATACGCCTCAAGGATATCAATTGATAACTTCATCAATGGAAATGTACTGATTGCTTGAATAGTCGAATAGAATAGTCTTACAATAAGGAAAATGATAAATCAGAGTTTTAGAAGGAATACACATTATCTATTCCTTAATTCATACTTTTTCGCAACGAAAAACATAGAACACAGTGACATGTGTGAAGACATGCACCTCCGAGAGTCTTGTCTAGAAAATTAACATTATCAGACTTATTCAGCACACCCGCCTCCTTATTCACGTCTCAACCTGCACATTTAGAAATATATGCAGGGCTGAGTATGATAGTACTCCATGAACACATGCCAAAACATATACATTGAAAATATCGTCACGCCATCACAGTAAAGTACGAGGGTTTTATCTTAAAAAGACCCGCGTTTACTAAATCTCTTTGATCTTAAAGTTCGACTGCGTAGTCTAAGTTCTCTTTTTCACAAAGCTATATTTGTTCTTAATGTGCCGGGGAGATGGCCACCTCTCACGATCACCATTTCTTAACTTGTGCCGGTAAGGTGGCCACCTTCCACGGTCACTGGACTGGCCAACCCGCTCGATGACTCACAATCCCCTTGAGTACACTAGTCCGAGGAGGGACGCTACCATTTATGGGACCCGAATTCGATTTCTTAACATCTTGGCATGGCCAACAGATAGGCATTTTCATAAAACAAACATTTTGAGCCTGATAATAACCGTAACTCCATGAATCTTAGTTCGGGTTTTGATAAGAATATCAAATCATAACATTATTGAAAGCATTTATCATTTGAATATATATAACGCCCATAGTTGGACAAAAAAGCCCACCTCGACTTTCTCCTTGATCTGGAATAATACCTCGGTGATTGAATCGTCCTTCATCTTGCGATTTCCATTCTATACAAGGTAAGCTAAATTTTAGCTTAAGGAATTATTTGCATAATCACGTGATATGCACGTGTTCTATTGATGCATGCCTTCCATGTCTCGTCTCTTTAGCATATCCATTAAAGGATAAATTAATTTTTATCTCATGCTTTAAAATTTATCTGACGATAAATTTCGCGTCTTTGTTGATTAGAATCAAGGATTCATTTATTCTTAATTTCCTTGGTTAAGGAAATCTAATTCCTTTGAAGTAATTAAATTGGGAAATTTAATTACCCGAGATGAAACCGAAGAAATTAAGTTTGGAACCTTTCTTAAATCATATGATTTAATCTTTTATAAATTAATCCTTAGATTAATTTATTATAAGCTCATAATTAATTTTCAAAAATTAATTAATTATGGGAGAATTATTTTAACTCATCTTATGTACTTAATGAATTAAGTATTTTCATAAACCCAAATAATTAATCTACTACTTAATGGGATTTTAATTAAATCAATAGCCCAAAGGTTAATTAAATTAGCACATCTTTCATTAAATTAAAGCTGATTCTTTAATTAATTGGGGCCCAACACAAAATAAATTCCAAACCTACACTTTTATTTCTCGACATATCATCACAAGCCCATGAATTAATTAATTGAGCCCCTCACTAAAAGCCCACAAATTAATTCCTAAGCCCAATCTAAAATAAATACTAAGCTCATTTGTTCATTCCTCAGCCCATTTCCTCAAGCCACCAATTTGATTCTCAAGCCCAATCCACAAGCCCATTCTTATTTAATTGGAGCCCAAGCCCAAGCTTCTACTTTTAATGAACCGGTCCAGTCTGGTCTGGTTCAGTTCTTTCAAGAATCGGTTTTAGGGTTCCAAAATAGGGACAACCCCTAACCCTACCTCATTTCTTCATTCCCATTTCTATTTCTACCTCTTTCTTCTCTCCCTTCTCTCTATGACCATGTACTACCCATGTCGGCAGATCGGCTCTGCCACCGCCGCCGCTCGCCTCCCTCCTCGCCCTCGTCCCTCACTTTCTCGCCCCTCTCTTTCCCGCCTCTGTCTCTCTTCTCCTTTCTCTTCTCGCCGAAATCGCCCCCTCCCACCGCCATCTCCTTCGCGGTGCCGTCTCAGCCGCCAGTCGGCTTCACCGCAGCCACCGCTCGTCTCTGCCGCCGCCCATCCCCATTGGTCTCTCTCTCTCTCTCTGCCATCTCACTTCCTTCTCTTTTTCTCCTTCTCATTCCCTTCTGCTTTCTCATTTGTCTCTTTTCCTCTCACGGCGCCGCCGCCATTGCCACCGTCATCCGCCGGGTCAGATCCGTCGTGCCACTGCATCGTCGTGTGTGTGACGGGAGGAGTGAAGGACAGATATTCCTCTCTCGCCCTCGTTGTCTCCTCTTTTCTGCATCGGCCCTTCTCTCACCGCCGCCCGCACGCCGCCGCCAGGCTGCCGTCTCTCTTATGCCGCTGGTAAGTCCTTTTCTTCATTTCTGTATTTTTTTTTCAAATTGAAAAATTAACATATCCCTCCCCGTTTTCACTCCCCGTTTTCACTTTTACGGCGACTGTCCCGCGGCCGACGTCGCGCTGCCATCGGCCCCGTCGCCATCGTCAGACGTTCGCTCCCCGCCGCCGCCTGTTGCCCACTCTCCGCCGCCCGTTGAGCGGCTGTCCGTTGATGGGCAACCCCCGCGTCATCTCACTTCGCCTCCTGAGGTTTCCTTGACATCGTCGACGGAGTCGAGGGCAGCCCCTTGTCACTTCGATTCGATTTACAAGATAAGTGGTAGCTCATCCTATTTGTCACATTTTATGCAATTTAAGTTGTTAGTTGCAAATTCTATGTTTTGTTAAATTCGAGCATGCATTGTTGATTGTTTGTTGATTATGTTTAAATATGATTGGTGTAACGTTGAGGTTCTAAGTGCTATATTGTTGGAGGTATTTGGGCAGCCTCTAATTCCTACATTTTATGCTATGACATGCTTATAGTTGTGTCATAAAAGGGTGGAGATTATACCTTGATGGATTGGAGTCTTCGAGACTTCGATTATCTTCAATGTCTCTTTGTCTTTTGTTGTAAAAATGATTGAATTTGCTCGCTAGAGGGAGTGTGTGTTGTGCTTGTTATTGAGTGTGTTTGTGTTGATATTGATATGTGAAGTTGGAAGGGAAAATGTGGCTAAGTATATATGCGAAATCTTACTTGTTGTTGTTTGAGAAAAACACACTCATTTGATGGGTATGTTCCTACGTCAAATGTACTACAATTGGGATAGATTGCAAGGCAAAGATCTTCATCATCATTTGAGAATGGTCTTGCAAGATTGGCTACTGATATACATTTCCTTTCCTACGTACATCCGTCTATTATGGGATCTGTCGAACACTTTGAGCATGTGGAATTGATATGAATTATGGTTAGCACTATTGGTAACTATTTAGAACTATTTAACACTATTCGATTACTATTTGATTACCATTTGACTAGTATATCATTTGGTCGATAAGTATGTGATATTTATTAATCGTTTTTCTTGTTTTTCCTTCATTCCTTGTATATGGATTTTCTTGGTAGAAGATCAAGGGTTGTTCGGGGTGCACGAAGATTGCTAAAGTCTTAGAAAGCCTATTCTTTGTTTATGAGATGTATAATTGTAGATTGATTTGTAATTCAATAAATGATTTTCATTGTATTATATTTTATTCAATACGTACTTCTTATATTTGTAATTTAATTATTCTAACTTAATCCTTTCGTTCGACAAAGAAGAATACGAGATAAAAATTAAAGTTTTCTACTTTAATTCCCAAGATACCAATCAAATTCTAAATTTTAAATCCTTAAGGTCGAACTAATAACACATATTAGTTATTGGAAAATGACGGGTATTACATAGTGTAAATAAAACTCATAATAATTAGACGATACTACCATCTTATAATACACGTGAGATCATAATAGTTTATATGATTAATCATTATGGACAAACGATTTTATCATCATATAATATATAAGCAATACGAGTGTAATCATCATTATTTATTAATTAACTTCGCATACAATATTTGGTGTCATAGTAGCATTAAAATAGTTAGTACTCAACATCATTAGAGTTAGAACAATGGATCAAATTATATCATTGCTTAACATCACCATAATATATTATATTATTCATTTCTTGACATTATTATAAGTCCATGCAAAGGATCATTGTTGGCAGGTCACAAAGTCATTTGTTTCATATCTCAATGTAATTACATTAAGATCAATTTCCAGAATATCATATAGGCGTAACATATCCGGAAGCTCGTTCAAAAATTATATCACATAAATTAAAACATATCATAAAAAATTAGAAGCGTTAATTGTGCCATTTTTCATTCATTTTCTTCTTGTAATTGCTTATCATCTTCTCAACATCGACCTTCTTGAGCTTGCTTCCATTTTGATAATGGATCTGATCGATCTTATTTTCTCGGGTTTGATTGATTAGGATATGGGTCAGGACTTTAAGAGTGTGCACACGAGATTTTTACGTGGTTCGATAGTAATTGATCTACGTCCACGGCTCAAAGCATATATGCTGAATATTATTGCAGAAATGTTTACAAGTATCGAGTATTCAACCTTTTTTCCACTAATCTAGCCTCTATTTATAGTATTACATCGGCCGTTGCTAGAATTGATGGCCATTAAAGGGACTCAGCGGTTACAAAGATCGTGGGAGCGGTTTCCGGGATCGTGGGAGCGGTTTCCGGGATCGTGGCTGGTGGTTATGGAGTAGTGGAGGTAGTGGGTTGTTGTAGCCGAGCTTCTGTCTTCCTTAGTACCGAGCTGCATGTTTCTGATCCGAGCTCCCTTATGACCGAGCTGGCTATTGGCCTCTGGTCCGACCTCCTTTATAGCCGAGCTGTTGGTTTGTGGGTTGGGCTGGAGTTCTGATGGGCCAAACTTGTTGTCGTTGGGCTGAACATCTGGTGGGCCGGGCTGCATATCCCCCAAAAATAGGGTAGAAGCGAGGATATAGAGTAGGGATGACTTGAGCGAATTGGGATGGTATTATTATGTCCTGGCAGCGATCATGATGAGGTGATCGGTGCAGACTTGAGGGAGACAAAGCGGAAACGGAGAAGCCGAGGTGGTAAATCGGACCGTGCCGATGTCGACCACGGGCTGACGTCAGCGAAGTTTAGGAGACGGTTAAGGTTCCATAGAGTAGGGAGGTGAAAGGACGCGTGATGAGTATAAAAGGGGAAAGCGTACCCCATACGCCACTTTACACATTCCGAACTTTCTGCATTCGATTTTAGAGAAAAGAGACCTAGCTTCCGTTGCCGTTGCAGTCACCGTCGAGTATCTTTCTGAGCAAAACACCAGTCTCCCGTTAACAAAAAAAAGTAAGCAATGGCTTCCCCCTCTTCTCTTGTTGGTGTAGATGTTTCTAGGACCGAGTCTGTGTCACCGGTGGAGTCGCCGGTGACGACGTCGAGTGAATCCCGTCGTGTAGATGTGGAAAGTTTTACGGTGAACTCCACGGAGTCTATATCGATTAGTGTAGTGGTTCCCAGCGTGGATACCAAAGGTAGGGTGGCGGAGTTCGCCTCGGTATTAGATGCGTCCGCGATTAGGGACATAGCTAGGAAATACTTGATGTCGGAGTCCTGTGTGTTGGTTGTACCTCGGGAGGAGGATAGGGCGTGTTCGCCGCCGGTAGGTTTTTGCACCATATAC
>JAYDZE010550715.1:0-13555 GCA_034509125.1 Monilaria moniliformis | reverse complement strand
TGATCCACGGCATGTATTGCCCATCAAACAACCTCGCTCTCGTTCCTCAATTTCTTTCTAGCCCTTTCCACCATCCACTTATTCTCCACATCAATCCCCCTTTCTGGAAATTAGGAATGAGATAAGATACAATTATACGCCCCATTATTGGCAATCACAGACACAACGGCAAAACTCAATTCAAAACTAACACGAAGAGATAAAGCATTTCATGCGACGACAATAATAAGAAATGGCGATAGAGATCGGTCCGCCGGATGAAAATCAAATCAAACTCGAAACAATAAATAAGCATAAATACATGATTGCAGAAATGGAAAAGGAAAGTTCACCAACAAGGGTAGATGACATAAAATAGGAGGGAATGGATAGAAAAGGATACGTACACAGATCATATAAGCATGTGCAGAGATGGATTAATAGAGAGGAAAGGAAGAGTCTTTTTAGAAGAGAAGGGGAAAACGGGGATCTTGATATAATCTTGAAGCATTACCGGAAAAATAGTGAAGAGAGGGACTGAGTCAAAGGTCTTCATATATATATGTGTGTGTGCGCGTCCGACCGCTGCGCGTTTAATACGTCAACTGATGTATACATAGATGATAGATACATTATATAACCTCTCTCACATTCAGTGTGTGTTTGTTCGTTGGAGATTGGGATTACGGTTTGAGGAAAACGATCTCATGTAAAACACCACCTTTATTTATTGAATTGCTGAAATAGGAGTAATAAATTAGATTACGCCAACTCATATCACATTACATAATTAAGTATAGTTGTGAGATTAGTGAAGTCTATTTGTTTCCAAATTCCCACAATGATTCGAGTGGAAAATGATACTCCATTTGTCCAGCCAAAAATATTTTCACTCATCCCAAATCACAGTTTATTTAGTTGAGAAAGAAGGTTTGAAATAGTACACACAAGTCTTACGATATAGTAAACTTTCTTGTCAATAGTAAACTAAAAGTTCATTTTTTTAATACTCTTAGTTAATATTCTCTGAAACTGACAATATTTTTCTAATAAATAAGAATATACTATGAATTTTGTAATATGATTCTCCTTTTCAATAAACACTAGAGTTGCAGTATATGATTAACCTTTTGGAATATAGTAAAAAATAGGTAGGAAAAGTATTCATAATGAGAATTTTGGGTGCTGGCATTGTTTGATTGTCAGCGGATGGGGCAGGCCACCAACAGAAAGGTCAGAGTTCTGACTGGCTTAGTAATTGGTTTCCTCCCATGGCCGCATCCGCATGCTTTTCTATTTGGACTTTAGTGGTGGATCAATCGTAACAGGATGGGCTGAAAATTTAGAATTTCAGTACAAGAAATTTAAATGAAACAAAACCTTTTAAAATATTCACTCAAGTTCTCTGAATAAACATGATATAAATTCATCTATACTAACCCGAAACTCTGTATAATAGGATTCCATAGGGTTATAAACCATTGATAAAACTTTGTATACGATAAATGCAATCAACTCATCAAATATATATGTATTAGCTAAACAAGTTCTGAACTAGTAAAAATCTAGAAGCCGCGGTTAATCTACAAAAGATTGAATCTGCAATGTGTGTTTTGGGGATGGTAAGTGTGAGTGGCCGTAGCCGATCACCGGAGCAACTCATACATACACCGTCTACCACTACCGTTTTATAGTTTCATTGTTTATTTACAACATTAAAAAAAAATTCACATAAACACTACTCGCGAGGATCTATCAACATATCATATAAGTAGGCTTCAGGCTTTCCTTCCATATACATTAGATACCATTACCTTTGGCTGAGAAAGAAACTGCCTTCTAGCTAACTCAGCAGAATACGGCTCACACTCAATGCTCAGATGATAAACTCAAAACAACGTCTCTTTATTTCCAGATCCTATGTCAAAAGAGGACCATTAGTTGGCTTTGTTAAGGTGCTGCCTGATAGCCAACTAATTCAGCATCTTTCAGATGCCTTCTCACCCCTCCGCTTGCAGGTCTGTATGCCCAAAAAACATAACGTATTCTTCTGATGAGAAGAAGCGTGACATAGCTAGCAGAAACTACTAACAGCTGGAGTGGTTATACTTACAGTCCCGTGAACATTTTGATGCTGTCATAGAGAAACCATTGCAGAGTAACAACAGGACCTACAGTTGCAATTCTAACCGAGAGACTTCTAGTAAACAGATTGGCAAGCCCGATCTTCTTTACAGCCTGAAAGAGAAACATGGCAAAATATACTCCTTGGTGCTACGAGAACCAATATAAACGGATTTGATCCCAGCAAAATACCTGCACTATACTTGAAGCCTTTTTATTGTAAAGCGATGAAACTATGTTGTCAGCAGGATTTGAGATCACAGCACCAACAATTCCAGCTGAATACCCAGCTAAACATGTCACAGCAAGTTGCTGGGCTATCGAGCAATCTTCTCTCTTTCTTCGTATAACTTTGCGATGCATTAGATCCACAGAATGCTCAAACGTCGTGAACATAAACATGGAGACTGCTCAAATGTTCAGCAGTAGTGTAAAAGTTAACATTTGATGCTGTCCAACAAAACAACATTATCATAGAAAGTGAAGTTATTGTACATGAAAATGTATATTCTCAGCCCTAAGTGTCATTTATGTGGAGTAGCCTTAGCTTTACCAACTCTGATCTCCCTAATGCAGATCAAATGTGTGATCAGCCCTAGTGATCTATACATTTTATCTTCACGGATTATAATGCCCTAGTGATCTTTAGATGTCCTGATGGAGTTGATCACTTCATGCAGTTAGCAAAGAATGCTTGTAGTGTTCCAAACAAACTAAACCTAGATATAGATAGGGACCACAGAAGTTCATGGGGTGAGGTCAGTGGAAGAGATCATTTTTCTGGGCTCCATGGGGACTGATGTAGCCACTTCTTAAGACTTCCTATAGTTCACTTAGCGGAAAGAATGCATTATCAGAGAAAAGGTATAGTTCACATCAGATAGTACACCAACAGATAATGCGACATGCAGATCAACTCTATAAACTAACCAATAAGACAAATAAACCATAAGCCGAACATGTTGGATGGCGTAGAGTTCTAGGGCAGGGCTGAAAGTGAAAATTTGCCTGTTCAGCTCACTTCACTCCATCAAGCCTTTTAAAGATAAACTCAGGTTACTAGAAATGTGCTGAAGCCTGAAGGACAAGTTTTAATAGAAGTTTAAAGGCCTAAGCTGAACAATATCTCCATCGAATTTGAAAACAAACTTTTTAGAGCCCAAGCACTATAATGTAAGATCAAGCACAATAAGCAACAAAATAAAAAGAAGATGATTGAAGCAAGGATGCTACATGGAAGGTTACGGCCCCAGAGTGGAAGCAGTCCCCTGTACAATCTGCAGACAATTTTAACAGAACACGCGTCAACAGTTCCCAAGATGAGACTTCACATATAAAACTAAACTTGATGGGGTTAGCTTTAATTACCCAGAAAACCCTTCTTTAGTGTAAACTTTAGGAAATCCATCAGCCAAGCCATTGGCAAAACTTGGCTGCGACTGAACTCGAACTTTGACAGCTTCAAACGGGCAGAGAGCAATATCAGCAAATACCTGAGCAGATGCAGCGCTGAGGAAGAATATGACACCATTGTTCTGATTCACTAATAGATCACCATAAAGCTTCTTGAAATATTCATAGAGACCGAACTTGCATCCACCTTGCACACCATAACCGATAAGTTTGCCAGACCAACCCCTCCAAAGAGCGGAAGCACCTTCTTCTCTGCAAAGAGTACTAAACCCTGATATGATGCCATTATATTTGACTGGATTGACCTGAAATGTGCAAATTAGCAAAGATAGCGCTCAAAAACACAACCCCCCCCCCCTTCCCTTTTCTCTCTTTTTCTTCTAATTTTCAGCAACATTTCACATCTGAAAAACAAGGTAGCACTCGGAAACCTAACTAGAAGCTACGCACAATGAAAATCATCTCGACATAACCAAAGAACATAACATAATTCTATTCAGAAAACAATGGAAAAATGAAGGAATTAGCAAACTGTAATGCAGGTACTTTAAACATAACATAATTCTATTTAGAAATCATTTGTTTCGGATATTAGAAAGCTCCACATTGGAAATTTTTAGGTCCACGAGCGCAATTAGGGATTATGAATTGAAACGTGAAATGCAATCATCTAGAATCAAAACGAAAAAAACAGCACCGAACGCGGACATAATATAGATAGATCAAAGCTAGAGATCGAAATGGAGCAAAACCTGCATGTTAACCTTCAAGACATCGAGAGGGGTGATGGCGAGATGGGCGGCTCCAGCGCTGAGCATTCCTCCAGCCGTACACACCCCGTAATACCCCTTGGAGAACTCCTCTATGTTGCGCCGCCGCCGCCAAGTCTCCATCCCAAGCGCCGGGCCCAAATTTTGTCAAGAGTCTGACGTTTAAACTAATTTAGCAGCGCTCGCTCATAGCTAAGACAATTTAGTTAGTGAGGACGACTTGGCATTGGGACCTTGTTCCAATATTGCAGGAACTGGTCGCATATATATACCCACAGCTACACCGGCTTTTGTCGTTGTTCCCAAATTGCTCCACGTTTACATGCTGAGACCCGCAAAATTAGAAGGGATTTATTCATCTTAAAGCTGAGAAAAAATCTCTTGCCTGGAGCCCTAATCCTTAATTATGGTTTAATTATAGTGTTGTTTTACTACTTTTATGCTGCTGGGCTTTGATTTTGGACAGGACAATTACATGTCACGACCTACAACAATATTCCTTCTATGTCCATTATGGACAAGGCCCAATCCAAGAAAATCCAAAATGTTGAATTTTGTTTTTTTGTTTTTTGGGGGACTCGGTCAATTTGTTGGTACCCCTGAGGCCCTGATGATCAATTATCAAGGTATTTGTCAAAATCACACTTACTAAATCGATACATATAGGGAGTTTAATAATTGGAATAATAATATCTAAATTATTGATCTTCCAAAAAAAATTGCAAACAAATCTAAAATTTTGTCCAATAATTATAAAAAAATTTATTTGATTTGATTTTGCTAATGAGGTTTGGATTACGGATAAAATTTGTCATTATATTCAAATCAATTTTGGTTAATCATGTGCAATTTCAATTGTAAACAATGATTTTTAGTTAGTAATGTCGGTCACTTTGGCTCCTCAGATTTCCAGGCACTCTTTACCATTACTAAATTGAGGCTCAATCTAACTTGTTAGCAAAATTAGATGAAACTAGAAGTCCAGTAATTGTATGCATTTTATGTTTGTATGCAAAATCAAAATTATTTCAAAGTATTGTAATTTACATACTATTATCCATTAATAATTTATGATTGATAATATATATGATTGAATGTTCTATTTTTATTACTATAGTTTTTAAAATTCTATCTCTGTCAATTTGATGAAATATCCCAAAGTAGTATATAACAAATTGAATTATGTTATTTTATCTAGCATCAATATTTCTAATTAACCAATTAGCTTTGTAAAAAGTTAATGATAGCCACAAAAATAAAAATAAATTAATCAGTTCATTTTTTATGTAAATAAACTATTTTGTTCTTAATGAAATTCTGATAAATAATAAATAAACTAAAATTTACAAATTATAATTGAAAAAGTTGGAAAAATATAAAAACTAAAAAAAAAATAAGTTCAAACAAATCACCACCACATCTTTGCAACTTACAGACTAACAGATATATTAGCACTGATGGCACAGTCCAGATCCATGCGTGGAAGCAATGTTGGCAAGCCAAAACTCGGATTCATCGTAATTCCGCCGCCGGCGTAATCCATGTCAGCATTGATAGTGTTTTTCACAAAGACCATAATGAAGTGGTCCTTGATCACATGCAAAGTTGATATTATATGGTTGCATCAACATTGCAATTGTAGATATTTCCCTTTCCACAAGTTGACATAATAGAAATATGCTCAAATGGTAGTGAAGTGAGGTTAAGACCCCCTAGACCATCAACATCCTGTGACAGCTAATGACCTCACCTCCACATACCTCATTACGACCATGGTCCCAGTGAAGAGGTGCCAATCACAAGTACCAAAAAACCTGCTTGTGCAGCTCATAGCTCATGCAGTAACTAGCTTTAGATATTGCTAATTACGATAGTACCTGGTTTCTGCTCCTTTTAACCAAACTCCAATGTGCTCAAAATCCGTTTAACTGTGGTTCTGTACCCATGGAAAACCCAATACCTGCATAGGATGCAAGATTAATTTGCTCAAGATCATTGATACTGAATACATATAAAGAGTCTTGTGTTTCAGGCCAAGAATACTTCTGGAAAAGAAAGATAGGAAATTTGTTACCTGTTACTTTAAGATGTATAATACCTGAAAGGTGGTGTTTGGTGATAAATGCTCTTTATTTTCATTTTTTATGGTGCTTATACTTATTCTCATGTTGTATATGTAGCATTGAGCTTTCCATTCAAAAGATGTATAAGCTATTAGCCTGCATCCAACCATTGGAAGCTGTAGAGGAGAAGTTAGAGATGTGGAATGATTCAGGTAATTTTATGGCTTTCAGCTTGCTAATTTATCCTGTAAATTAAGTTTTGAGGTTAATGTATCTCAGCATTTACTATGCAACTTGTCATTCAGTTAGCATTTGAACTAATGGAGAAAATGTCTTTTAATTCCATGGATTTCTTTATTCTGACTTGCGAATTGAGGTGCTCATTTCTTCTTTTCTGACTGCATGAACACTCCTTCTCATTATTCCCTTGCTAAGGTGGAACAATCCCCGGTCCATGAGTTGAAATATGCTAATTTGGTTGTAAAAGTTCACTATCCAACAACGATTATTGTGGCAAATATCTTGTTAAAATAACAGATTATATCTTTTCTTTTTTCTATCAGTTCTTGCCCCATTTGAGTGGTTTTGACATTCATATAATGTGAGTTGTCACTGACAGATGGAAGCATCGAAAGTATTGTACTTTTTGAACATGGTGTTTTCGACATATTTTAGCTCTGTTAGCATTTACTTGCAAGTTTCAGATACATCATTGCATCTTAATCAACTTAATGAATTTTTTGCTAACAACAGTGTTGTTTCTCCTCTTCTGTATATAACAGGCACTTTAATTGGGAAAATCAATGACAAAGAACTTATCTCCTCACAGGACAAAGAGCGCAAGTGTAAAAAGTCGAATGACCATGTAAATTCTCTAGATGAATCTTAGACAGTGACTATGCATCTTTAAAATATATGTTTGACTTCTTCCTTCTAAGCATCCCCAACATTGCTACTTTACAGGTTTTATCTTCAAAAATGCTCCAAAGAAAATGAAACTGAAGTTCACTAAAGCATGGATATCATTCCTCAGTTTGCCTCTTGCTCTTGATGTATACAAAGCGGTAAGGTTAAGTATGAATGTCAATGGGCCCATTTTAATATTTACTCTCAAATGCCTAGCTCTTTAACATTTCAGTTTATGAATGCACAATGCTTTTATTAATAATTACTTAATTCGCATCCTTGTATGAATACCGTGCTCCAATTTCTAACCTGATTTTGTCTAATGCTACTTCATCTTCTTTTGCCATGATATCAGGCAAAAGTCAATATCCCGATTGATGATAACAGTTTTTTATGCTATTTTTCATTTTGAAATTGATACTAGAATTTCACTCTCATATTTACTTCATGTACAGGTTCTTGTAACACTTCATCAGTCTGTCATTTCTCACCTCTCGAATCCGATCATGCTATGGTAAATTGCACTGGACTTTGTCAGGTCTTGTCTAATCGATGTTTCTCACACTTAATAATTATTTTGGCATAATCATCTGCAGTGATTTCTTGACGATCCTATGACATAGGTGGTGTTGTCAGTGTTATGGCTCTCAGCAGCCTGTTTATACTGATGACACAGCATGGCCTTGAGTACCCCAACTTCTATAATAAACTTTACGCTCTGTAGGAGCCCTCTTTGTTTATGGCAAAATACCGATCAAAATTCTTCCAGGTAAGTGATATACAATCTCGTTGAACTTGTACAGTAATTATTTCATGTGAATCTTATTAGCTACCCACTGTTGGTTGTTGAACTTGAGAGTATGTTGTGGCAAGTTGCACCCGTCTTTAGACATGTTGAAGAGGAATGGTTGGCCACAATTCAATAGCCAAAGAAAGATATTACTTGCAGTCATCTTTGTATTTCCTTCACACGCTGTTTACATAAATTCTTGGAAGTGGTATATATTCCTATAGGCACGTATATGAGATATCAATTGTTGATATGCTAATACTTTCATTTTTCCAAAGCTACTACCCCGTTCTTCCCTTGTCTTTATAATTTTGTTGATCATACTAAAATACCTTGCGGAAAACTATTTAGGATGTTTAGAGAACTTAGGTTATAAGGTATTTCCCTGATCAAGTAGCTGAAGTGACCCACCCAAAATGGTTTTCAATCCATGGTGACAATGAGCAGAAACTACTTAAAGGTGATTATATAAACCTCTTAGTCTATTCTGCCAATCCACTTAAGAAGTTCTGAATTTGAGAACCTGGCATATTCATTTTCTTTTACCTAAATGGGCCGCACAAAGGGAATAAAAATCTCCATGCATATGTAAGGACCCCTAGAATGTACTACAGGGAGGTAATATCCAAGTCTTATGAACTATGTACAATTTCTCTCACTAGGATCATTTCTAGCATTTTGCTATCAAGAGTAATGAACGGTTTGTGCTGTCTGTATGGTGGGATTTTGATCTAAGGATTTAGCTAATTTTGATGAGAATTCATGAAATTACCTTATATACGTGCCTGTAAGGCTGTAAACTCTCAGCAGAACTTTATTCAATTTCTTCTGTTTGTACTTATTTTTCAACTTTTATTGAGAAATGTAACTGTTGCAGAGTGGAAAAAGATTAACTTCATTGTACTCTTTTCAAATTGTGGTTTTTATCAGACAGCTGCATAACGCTAATTATATATTTATTTAATATGTCATCGTCAGCTGCTGGACTTGTGCTTGAAATCATCGCTGCTTCCAGCATATCTGGCTGCTGCTTTCTGCAAGAAATTGAGTAGACTTGCACTGTTTGCTCCTCCTTCAGGAGCACTAGTCATTTTTTGAATTACATCTATGGAGACATAGACATGTACTTTGTGTATTTTTTTTATACCTGTTTTCCATGATAGACAATATCCGTCATGCAAAATAGCTGCTCTAAACGAGCAGGCCAGAAACCTGGAAATCCTAGTGCTTGAAACAGTTTTAAACAAGACATGGATTTGTATGTGATCCATAACATGATGACAGTATAACTCTGGAAATTATCAACTACCTGTTAAAGAAAAGCTCTCGGCTGCTAAAGTATGTAAATTAGTCTATCATGCATGTTTCTATGACATGATATTGACCTTAGGATCCATCCTCATCTCCAGACTATAATATTCATAACCAAAAAAACGAGGAAGTAGAAAATATAAAATATTTATATCAGGAGACCGTTCCATTGTGAAGAGCACAGAAGCGTCTAATGTAACCCATTTTTGTGCATTCCTTTAATGTATTGACAAGCTCACTTAGTGATGCATAATATATCTACTGTGTAGGAAATCGGTCCAGATACTACTATATAGATACTATAGATACTTCGGTAGAAAAAAGCATCTAGGTGAAGACGCATGCACAAAATGATCTAGGTGAAGACGCATTCACCACATGCATCTAGGTGAAGACGGATGCATTAAGCGTGTCTAGGTGAAGACGCATTCACCTAATGCGTCTTCCTCATGGTAGACGCATTCGCCAAATGCGACTTACTAGTGCGTCTTGCATACTCTCGCACACACATTCCATGTGTAATCTTCACCATTTGCTTCCGAAAGTTACGCACAAGGAGATTGAATTGTGCATTTTCAACAGTTTTGTGTTTAATTTAACCAAGGTATGATTTGTATGCTTTGTATAGTACTTTTATATGTATTTTTACAAGTTATTTACATTATGATAATTGTTATATCTTGAATAGTTTATATTTGTCTAAGTTAGTTAATTTTTTATGAAACTTAGGGTTTGGAAATATTGTTTAGAAATTTTAGTGTTTAGTAACATGTTTGGATGTTATATTTTGTGGTGATGCTAATTTAGATTTTTTGATAAATTTGGGGTTTTGTATTCTGTTACGAAATATTGACAGATTTACATTTATTTATTTTGATAATTACAGTTTTGTTGCATGAATTATGTCGTTGTTCGTAAACTTATATTATGGTGGTAAGATAATTCAAATTCCTTGTGTTGGTATTGCTTATGATCCTTGATGTTCAATATTAAATGAGAGTATTTCATATGATGGGTTGATTTTTATGATTTATGAAAAGATCTGTATAGAGATGAATCAGCACAGAATTGAAGTAATATGGAGACATGATTTAGTTCTTGTAAATGCATTCACATATATAAGCACGCCACTAGATGAAGGATGCATGCAATATATGCTCATTGAGGCTATACAGTCAAGTCAAAGTGAACTGATTATTGATTATGCAATGGTTACACAACAACAATTCCAGCCAACATTAACTTATGAAGCTGGGACGTCTAAGAGGGACGAACATCCAAGTTGTCCATATGATCACATGGTTAACACGGAGGAAGGGGATTCAGGGATGAGGAATCAATTAGATGTTGGAGGGATAAACTTGAGCTCTAATTCTGGTGAAGATAATACATTTGTTTCAGAGGATGATGATGATAATAGTGATAGTAGCCAATTTACCAACAACAATAGGCAATTTCTCAACAACAATAGTCAATTTTCCAACAAAAATAGGCAATTTCACAACAATAATAGACAATTCCAACAACAATAGCCAATTTTTCAAGAAAATAGACAATTTCACAACAACAATAGGCGATTTTCCAACAACAATAGAAAATTTCTAAACTACTCTACACTAATTTATTATCTCTACATAGTCAATCTTTTTAGTTATTTTATCAAACACTTAATATATCATTTAATACACTACAATATCTAACAAGTTTATACACTATTATATATCATCTAATATCTCAATTGTAAACGAAATACTTATTTCTACAAATCACACAATGTATCTAACAATCTAATTATCAAAAATCAATCAAAATACATAAACATATCAAAATTTTAACATAAATGATTTAAGAAACGACGTCGTTTAGGCGAGACGCATCACCTACATGCGTCTTTGCCATTTTAGGAAGTTAATAAAAACTTCCCAAAATGGGAAGTTTTATTGTGTATTTACCTAAATCTAGAATTTTTCCCATTATTTACTCTGTCTGCAATGATTAGAATTAGAGTGAACGACAAAAAAAGTAACTATACTAAGGGGGTTACAGTTTTGCGGTATCCTTACTAAAATATTGACATTTGTTGTAGCTATACTAAGATGTAATATTTTTTGAGGTATTTTTCATTTTTTTTGCAAATTTTTAGGACGAAAGTGCTCCAAACCCATTTGAGGGCATTTCAGTTATTTTCAATCTTTATCTCTCATCTTTCTTTTCAATCAGACACTCTCTCTCCTCTTTCCTCTCTCATCTTTCTCTCTCTCTCTCTCTCTCTCTCTCTCTCTCTTCTATCTTCTTCCATGGCTGCTTCAAAACTTGGTGTTCGCTCAAAGAAGAGAAAAGAATATCTCGAGTACTCCTACTTACCTGTTATGCACAACATAATCCCTCCCAACGACATCCAACCTCCTCTCTGAGTTTTCTTTAGAAATATATAAATATAGTACAACAACAGAGCTTGATACACGTGAGGGTTCCAATAGAAAATATTGTACAGTCCGATAACACTTATGCACGGAAGCCATGCCACGACCACATTTGCGAATAAGAATACAACCCTGTGGGTGCCATAATGTTGAAGGGAAACAAGGCTATCGGTATGATACAAGTAACGACTACTTCTACATCTGCAAAATTAATGCATTTCAGGCAGAGCATGAATGCATCGAACAGATCCAAAGTGTAAATACAAATCATATCAACGACACAGTTAAAAAAGAAAAGAAAAGACTGAATGACACAAATAGAGATAATTTGGTCCATAAGCATTCAGGCTATGCACAATCAATAGAACAATAGAATGGAACAAAGCTATCTATTAGCACAATCAATCAATTCCATAAAATTGAGAACTCTTACATTTGTGATGCTCTTTTGCCATGGCAATTTCAACACCAGAAATAGCAGAAAACACTGTAGAAAAAAGGCATCAAACATCAACCAGCCAAAAATCCAAATTCCAACAAAACAACAACACAAACACACATGCACCAGAAATTGTTGGACTCAATATCCCATCGCCAATCACCATACAAGCTCCAAGCAGAGTCAACACAGGCAAAAACCTCTACAACACTATGTATATCTCCAAAGTGAAAAAGAGAAGAGAGAGAAATGAGAGGAAAAAAGAAAAGAAGAGAGAGGAGAGAGAGTGTCATATTGAATAGAAAGTGGAGAAAGAAAGATAGAAAATGATTGAAATGTCCTCACATGGGTGTGGGGCACTTTCGTCCGAAAATTTTGCAAAAAAGTGAAAAAGTACCTCAAATTATATTACGTTTTAATATAATTATTGTAAATATCAATATTTTAGTAAGGATACCACAAATGTGTTACACCCTCAATATAATTACATTTTTTGTAATTTACTCTTAGAACTAATACTAGCTGGTTATTTTATTTTATTCCATGCTTACTTGTGTTTATTTAAAACTTAAAAGCACACTAAACAAACTAAAATAATAATTAATCATTAGATTATGAAAGTGAGCTAGAGAAAATTGGTGGGGCACAAGTAGGGAAGACTTATTGGACCCAAATTCACCTCCATTTCCTCCATTGATCTCGAGCATCCTTAAATGTAGGTAACAAAAAAGATCGATTTCTCCTCTTCAGTCTTCCCAATTAATATCCACCTTTTCCTCTTTCAAAATATCCCAAATCTTTTATAGCTTTCCCTTTCTACCTGCGATCATCATCAATAGCCAAAAACACCCTATCAATCATTTCCACAAGAAAGAAAAATCCACTCTTGCTAAAATGGGGATCCGAAAGCACAACGAAGGCGAATCGTCCGCGCATTCGCTGCCGCGAGTAGAAACCCCGCTCTTGTCCGGCACCGGCACCGGCAAGCCCGTCGTCCTCTCCTCCCAACCCAAAACATTCGCCAACGTCTTCATCGCCATCGTCGGCGCCGGCGTCCTCGGCCTCCCCTACACATTCATGCGCACCGGCTGGCTCACCAGCCTTATCATGGTCTTCGTCGTCTCCATATTTACCTACCACGGCATGATGCTCCTCGTCCGCACACGCAAGAGGGTCGAGGAATCCACCGTTTGCTCCTCCGCCAAAATCGCATCCTTCGGCGATTTAGGGTTCGCCGTCTGTGGATCCATCGGCCGATCGGCCGTCGATCTGATGATTGTCCTCTCCCAAGCCGGCTTCTGCGTAGGCTACCTCATATTCATCGGCAACACTCTCGC
>JAYDZE010550704.1:0-13555 GCA_034509125.1 Monilaria moniliformis | reverse complement strand
GGTGAGCTTAGTGCCGATCTGTAATGCGGTCCCATTGCCGAGCTGCAATCCTGAGTTCGGTCATCCTTTGGGTTGTGATGAGTTGGGTCTTAGGGCCGGTATTGTATTGGGCCGAAGGCCCATGTCCTACCATGTTGTATTGCAATTTTGTAGCTTTCGACGATGCTCATAAGTCCCATAGGTCGATGCATCGTATGCATCGTTCATCTAACAAGACTCTCCGCCGGTCTCTCTCCTCTGACTCACAACTGAAGGATTCTGTTTCTACAGCAAAAGGGTCCTCGGTGAGAAAAACTTTCCCTTTTTCTTTCTTCTTTCTCTTGATAAGAATAAAAGCTGAAGCAACTTTTGCTGTTTATTTTTTTCTTTTTTTTGTAAATCTCATTCACAAAAATCATCTTAGATTAATCATTGCTAAATACCTCAGGTTGACCTCAGCAAACTCGAGATGGCCGCGCTATGGAGATATGCATTGCATTTTAACCTTGTGAGTGGCTTCAATAGCACAAGAAAGATATACTTGATTTACACTTCATTTTTGCACAGTGCATTAACCTAATCGGTTCGACTTCAGGTGGATACGAATCCTAACCCTTCCAAGGAGCAACTGATAGATGTTGTCCAGAGGCATTTTGTTTCACAGGTTTGTTGATACTTGAGTGTATATATGCACGAGGTCTTTTTCTAGACGAATGTTGTATTTACTGATTGAATCTGTGTGATGGGTGTAGCAACTGGACGAGCTTCAAGTGATTGCGGGGTTTGTGCAGGCAGCAAAGAGACTGAAGACGGTATGCAAATGACCATGCTTCGGATCGGATGCTGGCTGACCCTAACAAAGTTGCGACACCTTAAGACTTGTGGGAATGTATATGTTTAGTAATGGTGTCTAGTTGTGTAGGTGTACATAAAGATCTATGTAGATATGTGTCGGAACTGACTGACTCGGAGTCCTAAGAGGCCATATCCCAAACCTTTGGTTCAATTGCTCTGCTAACCTGCAAGCCAAAAACAGGGGACTTTTTCTTCAAACTGTATAGCGCCCCCCACCCCGCCCATAATCACATTACTTCATCATGACAGATTCCACCTTAACCCTTTTGATGGATGTATTCTTATTTCTCAAAACTCTCTCGAGTGTATACATTCTATCAAATCTTATTACACTGATTGCTATGTGAGAGAGAGGGAGAGGGTTTAGTTTGTTGGACTTGGAGCATCCGATGTTGGAGTTTCTTGGCATTGGTATGTTAGTAATCCACCTGTCACTTTACCAGATGGTCTTGACTAGGCTCTCTTTTTTCGGTGTATGAAATTCCAAATATTAATTATAATATTGTCTGCAAGTGGAGACTGGAGCATTCCACTCATGCTAATATCTTCCGGATCCTAAGTTACAAGGTGCAAAATTAATGGCGTGATTAGCTCAAATAATAAAAAGGGTTAATATCATATTCTATTCTCATTTTTCGTGCTTTTTCAAAACTATTTTGATTTTTTAAAAATGTAAAAAATAATAATATTTTTAATTTTATTAAAAGTTCTATGACCAAAAAAGTTATTTGGATAAATAAAAGTTTTCATTTGCCTTATTTTGGTAAATGGAGTTGGGGTGACTACTAGATTTGGAGTTTATCTGTTGAAAGCATATATAAAATGCCAATTAGCAAAAGTAGAAAAGGGAAGTCACGCAGAAAAGAAGTTGGTTTTTTAAATTTAGTTCGCAATCCATCTCCCTCCGCATTCCCTATTTTAATTTACATCCTCGTAAGTAACCAAACTTTATTTACAAGTTCATTAGAAATGTTCTTTTAATGGATTTATGTCTATTACAAAGAGTGTAGTCTTACACATTTCCATATGTCTATAATATTTTTATGATGCAACTTAGATTCTGAGCCTATTTGCTAGAAGAAAGATAGAATCTAGTCATCTTTTTATAAACATACAAATTCTTGCCTATGCTACAAAAATACACTTACTAAATCAAATAACCTAAAAACTACATGATTTTGATTTAAACAAAATGAGTAAAAAATTAGCCGCCCCAAATCGTGAGAAGCGACGCCACCGCCCCAACCTGGCTGTCGGCCAAAATCGAGAGCTCTGTCATCAGTCCACCACCCTCGCTCTAAGACTTGTTTTATCAATGACCGAGAATGACCGGTGATCACTGATTACTAAATGCCAAAACTTTGGAATACGGTTAGTGGATGAATGGTTCTACCAACTTGTTAACTATTTCAACAACCTCCTCCCTTTTTTCAATAGCTTTGTGACACATGGCACCATAATATTTCGTATGTACGTTTCTTTTGAATAGATTTTTAATGACTAATATTATAAATATAGCCCTATATTCATACTATTGGCTTATTGGGCACAAAATTATTTTTTTGTCTTTTCTCTCGCTTAGCTATGGATCTAAATAATTCAAATTATTTTTCAAACTCAAAGTTATCCTCACTCCCAAAATTAACCTCACTTTCTATTTTTTCATAAATCTTCATATTTTTCAAACTATCAAGATCATTAAAAGTTAAAACTCTCAATTTTCTCCCAATCTCACTCCAATTCCTAACAATGAACAAGTCTACCATCACAAAATATTTCTCGCAATTTATTCGGTGGTACTGTTCAAAAAATAGACACAAATTGAAAATAATATTTAGAATGCAAAAGAAAATTTAGCTCTAATGTCACTTTGATGTCTCGTTACCAAAGATAGTATACGTGGCAGAAATCAAGAGAGTACCTCAATATGGACACAAGTGCATAACTTTTATCAATAAACTCAAGCAGACAATCTAGAAGAGCTCGGTGAAAAAAGCATTGATATGATAATACAAATTAATTATATACAATATTAACATTAAGTAATAATAAAAAGAAAATATATAATTGGTTTGAGTGGGTCATTGATAAAGATAGAGGTTGTAGAATTTGACTGAATTATAGGTTGTTTATGGTGGAAGATAGAGAAATGAATGTTTTATCAAAAAAATGGATTGGTGAAGGTAATTGATAATCAAAATCTAAGTATCCACTGATCTACTCAAAACAATTAAAATGAATAAATGAAGATTAATTCTTTTATTTTGGAGTTAAATCCTCGATTTAAATTTATATATGTGTTTACATGATCTTCATGGAACGCACGATTCGCAATTTAGAAGGATGCATTTTTGTGCATGCGTATGTATTGAAAATATGCCTCTTTATTTTATACCCAAAGGGACTAGTGACGTGCAACAAAATCAAGCATTATAATGGTACGAAGGAGGATTGATGTGTTTCATTATAGTGCTAATAGTATAAAGAAAAGATTTATTAGTTTTGTATAAACAATTTAAATAATAAATAAGAAATAATTTAAGATCACATTGTCATTTGAGCGATATCTTATTTGAATCATTATATGACTTTTGAATGTTGGACTTTTAAGCATCATCTTATCAGAAGCTTGAAATACAATATTTAACTTCTTAGCATTGGATTTTTTAGCATCATCATTTGGAGGTTGAAAGCCATAACCAACTTTGGAGTATCATCTCATATTTAGCTTTTAAGATTAAAATGGACTTATGGGCATCATCTCATCTCTAACTTGTAGGATCAAAATGAATTGTGAGCATGATTTTCTTTGAAGCTTGAAAGACCAAAATTAAGTTATGATCATCTTGTTGTTTGGAGTTTGAAATACTAAAATTATTTAAGAGCATCATCTTATTAGAAATTTGACATACCACCTCAAACTCTAAGCATTATTTCATCTGAAATTTGACAGATCACCTCTAACTTCTGAGCATTATCTAACTATAATAAAATACACCAGCAGTAACATAATTTTTGAAGAATTATGACCCTTATAAATATCAATAAATAAAATTGTGACATGTTTGTAGTTGGTTAGCTATTATGGATGTCAAAAAAATAAAGACACTAAATTTAGTAACATGTAAGAGTGTAGTTATATTTGTAACATGTGAAAATATAGCTATTTTTTATGAAAATGTATTTATAATTAGTTATTGAAAAAATAATATTAATAATAAAAGTAATATAATAAGATTTTATGTGTGTGTGTTAAGAGAGAGAGGTGTGTGTGTATGTGTGTGCGAAAGAGAGAGATTGTGATACCTATGTATAACAAAAAAAATTGTGACAGATCAAGATGCAACTAAGTTTAGTAACATGAATAGATGCGATAAAATTTATTACAATTCTAAATGTAACAAAATTTACTTATATTTTTATGTGTTAGAAAAGTTTATAAATACAAGTGTGATTATAGCAAAATTTTGCTACACTTAATGATATAACATTTCTTGTGACACATGATCTTATGATGTTATTAAAATTGTGTCACTACTAAATATTTTTGTTGTAGTGTCTTATGAGAAGTTTAAAAGATCATAACTGACTTATGAACATTATCTCAATTTAATACTTCCTTTGGAGCTTGACATACCACCTCTAAGTTTTGAGCATCATCTCATCTAGAGTTTGAAAAATTAGATATGGATACTCAGAAGTCAAATGTAGAAATAAAGACACACAAATATTAGATGTTGAGATAATGCCTGAGCGATGTGTTAGATGGAAAGACCAACTATTACTTTTGAGTATCATCGATTTTGGAACTTGAAAACTCATAACTGACTAATGAGCGTTCTCTCATCTTGAGCTTAGAAGATCAAAACTGACTTATGAACATCATCTCTTTTAGAACTTGACCATAACTGATTTGTGAACATCATTTTGTTTTGAGCTTGAGAGACAACTTCTAACTTTTGAGCATCATCTCGTTTGGAGCTTGAAAGACAAGATGTGGATGCTCGAAAAATAAATATGAAGATAATGATGTTCAGAAGTCAGATATAAAGATAATGTAAATAGTAAATAGTTTAAATAAAAATATTATCTAGAGTTTGAGAGAGCATCATCAAATATAAAATTATATTCAATTAGAATTCCAATTGCCAGCTCTCTAGCTACCAAACAGAACTCAAGCAGCTTAAATAATTAGAATCTTAATTAGAATTTAATAATTGATAATTTAAGTTGAATAACTCATAATAATAAGAGCATAGTAATTAATTTTTGTTATAAGATATCTAATATTTGTGATTGATGATATTTAAAATTTTGTCTAAGATTTTTTTTCCTAGTTCTTTCCATAAAGATTAAAATTGCAAAGATGAAATTATTTGAGCTAATATAGCAAAACAATAATTAATGATCTACAATTTTTTTTAAAAAAAACAATACATAAAAGCAAACTATTGTTGAACATTTAAGGTAACTTTAGCATGATGATGCTTGATTTCTTTGTTAAATTAGAGAATAGAAATACATTTTTTTTTATAAATTTATATTTGATAAAGTCTTATAAAAAATTTGATATAAGATTGGAGATATTATATATTTTTCGTTCGTTAAGCACATGCATAAATCAATAGTAAGTTATATAAGATTTTAGGATAGGTTATCTAAAATTTGCGAAATCAGGATCCCTTATTAATTATAACTTAAATAGTTCGAATGTAATTATTAATTGTGAATATATTTATATAGTTCCCATTTGATCGACACTTTATTATATATGTGTGTGTGACAGTGTGTGTTTATCACTGGCTTCCAATAGTGGCTGTCATTTATATAGGCTCCAATGAATAGAATGCAGGGTTGTTAGGCAATTATAGTGGGGGGTTATTAGCTTAAATCTTAATGTTGATGTTGAGGTTGACAGCAAAATATAATATGTAGATTAATGTTTTAATCATTTCAAGATATGTATATTTTACAGCTAATCCCATAATTTTATTTCTGACTATTTGGTATGTCTGCTGTATAGGCATTGTATAGCTCTGCTGCTTTTCTTATTTTTGCCCATCACATTACAGACTATTCCATTATCTAAACCTTGCAACAATTTAATTTTCATTATTAAAATCTAATTCCGTAATCTTGGTGGAATCACACCAATATTTGCTCTCATCATAATTATTTCGAATCTAAATAACGATTTGTCTTTCAATAGTTTTCTCACTTAAAATCCTTCTCTTAAAAGATCAAAATTCAACTGAAACAATTGAGATATCAAAAATTTTCATTTACAAAAAGTTATTAAATCAAGTTCTACTGATATATGGGTTGTATTTTTGTTTAATTTCAATATTTAATCTAATTTGTATCACTTTAGTTATTTATTTGAATATGATTTGTATTTAAATTGATGATGGATTAAACTTTTAATATGTATTTTAAAAAGTGTCAATAAATGCATGGATTGTAAACTTGTTTGAAATTTATCAGAGTAAAATTTTTACAAATTAAAACTAACATAACATCGACATATCAAATTAAAAACTGACAGAAATCAAAACGACATTGTTTTAATTATTAAATTTAAATTTCCACCTCAAGTAGGTCTCAACTTGATCTTATAATTCACCCTCCTCTTCCCTGCACGCCTGCCTCTCTGCAACTCGTCTCTACGCCAAAACTCAGCCACATTTATTTTCCAATCTACTCTTCAAACTTCTCCTCTGAAACCCATGTAGTATCTCCTGCCATTGCTTCTTATCCCTTTTTTTTTCTCTCTGATCACGTTCCGCTTCGATACTCTCTCTCTCTATCTCTCATAGTCTCTCTCTTCTCTTCTTTCTCATATCCTATTTGATTAGAAAGTAAATTATTTGACTAATTTTTGTCCTGAGTCCCAGTGCTCATATCTCTCTCTCATAATTTTGGTGGAGGGCTGGGATTTTGGTGTTATTGTGGTGGTGGTTGTTACTGACTTACTGTTGTAGTTGCAGAATGTGAGTCGTCGCCGGTGAGCAGGAGTCGAGGATGGCCGGTGAGGGGACGAGGAAGTGGCCGTGAGTCTGGGTCAGGCGCTACTATCGCCGGCGGCAGTGAACAGTGGAGAGGGAGATGAGGTAGAGAGAAAGCTGACGTGGACAAAGAGAGAGGGATAATTTTAATTTTTTAACCAATAATCAAAGCAACACGCTTCAATTTTAATGGTGCCACATCATTTCATATTGCGGGAAATTCTTAATTTTTGACAAATTCTAATAAAATTAAAAATTTATTGGGTCCATTAGCAGCCCCTTAACCCAAGCCCAACCTCTTATTCCCAATAATAAATTAGCAAACTTGTTGCCTTGTAGTGGTTGCGTTGCGGGCGCCGGGCGACATGGTCGTTTATAACTGTATTGTCGGAATTCTTGTCAAGTTTGCTTCAATACATTTGTTACTCTTCAGTTTGATTAAGGTGTATGGTACTTAATCAGACAGGCTGACCCTCTTTCATTCCTTTCTTATTAATTTTGTGGTTGGTTGAGGAATTGGATTATAAATACAAATTTTGAATTTTCTCCGACAAAGAATAATAGAGTTTGCGCACAAGTGAAGTGATTCTAGACTTTTAGTTCCGCAGCAACATATGATGGGGACAGTTGCACCACCCAACCTCCAACTCAGAAACTCATACTTCCCCAAAATTTACTGATTACTAAGTCATTTTCTTAATGGCTCCATATAGTTATCACTTTCACATAAATCCATATAATCTGGTTACGTCAAATCTAAATTTGAATCAAGTTCGTTCAAGTGTCAAACCTACCAGTGGCCCTCTTTTTCCTGTGCAACGGCCCAATTGTTAGCATCAGCAGCAGCATCCCTACCAAACATGGGTACTTTCTTCTACTTTGAATCTTTTTTCAAGTATAATTACAAAAATATCCTCTTTTTATGTTTGTTCATGAGTAAAATCTTACTTACCTACATGTAAAGTCTTAAGAAAAACGAAGTCTATGGCCATTCCATAACTCAGCTCAAAAAAACTAGTCAAAGCTTTATTTTTTAGCTGTTACGTCATTATTGCATTTTTCAGTCTCAAGTTCAGCCATAATTCCATTTTTTTCATTTTATCAATTTTTTTATTCACTAATTTCATATATTTATTTGAGTTCCGATATTTGTAAAATCAAAATAAATAACTAAAAATTCAAAAAATACTTAATTAAAATTTCTAAAAACAAAAATTACATTATTAAATACCAAAAATGACATAATTTAAATTCCTAAAATTACATAAATAAAGATAAAATAAACTTCATAGTCCAATCAGTTGAAGTGTGCCCAAATTTCTTCGATGAGATCTTGTTGGAGTTGACCATAAATTCGTTCTTCATAAAGAGAAGTCTGTCGACTTAGAAATTCTCGAAATTGAGGCGGTGCACCATGAGATGGGTTGTCACAGGCAACTCCCGAGCTAGATTCGGTTTCATCATCGTCCCAATTAGATGCATTTTCTCCTTCATCCTCAATTATCATATTATGCATGATAATACATGCATACGTGACGTTGGCGATGCATGGTTGATACCACATATGCACTGGATCTTTCACTATCGCCTGACGTGCCTAGAGTACACTGAAAGTCCACTCAACGTCATTTCATGTCGCCTCCTGCCTTTGAGCAAACAATGCTCTCTTTAGGTAAGTCGGACACATAATTGATTTTACGAAAATTTGCCACTTTTGATATATGTCATCGGCCAAGTAGTATCCCATAGTGTATTTTCGGCGATTGGTCATGTATTTGATAGCCGGTGCCATGCCAGCGCGCACGTCGTTGAAGATAGGTGCCCCCGATGTAGTCGTGATTGTGACTGCATTACAATGCCCTAATAACAACTTTATCTTCTCCTAAAAACTTCATCAATCATCTCAAAACAAAAGAAAAACAAAAAAAAGGTTTAAAATGATAAAATCAAAAGTATATTTCATCCCATAAAAGTATTCACATTGTTTTTGTACACTAATCCAGCACAAATTGTTACAATAATATCCTTACTATCACAAGATATTTACAATCACTTTATTACAATATCGCTATAGTGGAACTCTTGCACTCTCAAAATACAAACAACACTAAAGTGAGACTCTTTTTCCGCTCACAATAGATTCAACACTACATTTCTTAAAAATAGTGTCCAAAGATTTGCACATATTTTTTTGGACGGATAAAGTATAAATTTAACTGCAACATAATGTATTTTAAAAACAATGGAACTGTCAAATAAATCACAAGCTATAACCATTTTGCAAGTTTAACACCACTTTAAAAAAATTGGATATTAAATACAAAATTTATATTTTATTTTATTTTGCAATTGAAATCAAATCAACTGTGAAATCATCTTGTTCGAGAAATTATCTATCGATGTTCAAACAAAATCAACGAATCATACATCAAAACATTTATTTTTTCAAGAAAATCAAATCTCATTAATTTATTACATGAATCATGTTCAATTTTGGTATAAAAAAGATCGAAAATGCGTTTTATGTCGAACTCAACTTGCATGTCGAAAAATCTTCTTAGCCAATTGCTTTCTTTTTCTTTGATTCAACTACCAAACTACTATCCATTGTGAGATCAATTTTTATCCTGAGGAAATTGGAAAAAATGAAAAGTCAAATGATCGAAAAAACCGCGACCCCAAACGTGAAACTCACTTTTGAGTTCCAATTGAAAAGGGAAAAAAAAACTATCATTCTTGTTCAAAAATTAAAATTAAAAAAACAATGAATATTTTTTTTGTGTTCTTAAGAATCTGCAGCCGCTATCTTTAATTTATGTTGGGATAAACTTACGTTGTTGGGTAATTACATAACAAGTGAATCACGCTTGGACAATTAGGGTACATCAAACTCAGATCTATATAAATGTTGGTGAAATTTAAATTTAAAAACTTTAATCTCATAAATACGCACTTAATCATAAAATTATCCCAAAATTACCAAAATAGAAGAAAAGAGGAGATAGTTTTTTCTTACTATTCCGCAACTACTTAGAATTAATTTGTGGAGAAAACAGAAACAATAGCCAATATGGGCAGCCACTTTTGCTTATTGCAGTAGTTCCGTTCCTTTTTTTTCTTGTTCTTTCTTTTCTTTTGGTGTATTCATTATTACATCTATGTTTGGGTACCATAACATGTGGTACGAGATAGACTGATCTATGATTGAAATTTGAAAATTCGGTATTCCACTAAATGGTGAAATATCAAAATCTTTCGGTACCAGAATTTATTATTATATTCGGGTTAATTGCTAAATATGAAGCACCTTTCATTTATAATTTAATAGGATTTTTGAATCGTTGCATTTAATATATTATATATCATCTTTTATATTTGTATGGCCACTCAAATTTTAAGTTGCAATATTCACTTAATAAAATGATAATATTTTTATACGTAGATATGTTATGTGCGGACGGACAATGAATATATTTTATAGAGTTGGACGAGGTTGTCAAGTTTAGTGTAAAATCAATGCGGTACTTAGGTCACATGTGGCACATGTATGCATCAAACTATTGTCACATTTGGAGGTGTTTAATTTGCTTAATTTGCAAAAATGATGTCTTAATTTCAATGACTCAAAAGTTGTGTGGAAATTGCAAAAAATATTCAAAATGGTGAATTATTTGACAATCAACCATCGTTATAATTACTATCTGTAATTATCCAAACTTTGGAGCGATTTGCAAAAATAGCGTAACATATGAAAAATGCAAAAAAAAAAAAAAGTCATGGACTTTTATAAATGTTGTAAAAGTGGAATTGACTTACACTTTTGTGCTCGAACAGTGGTACGAAAGGCTCGAAATGAACGTATATATTACATGGAACTTTACTGTTTGATTTATTGACATTTTTGTAGATCTACAGTTTCATTTATGCTATAAATATTATATTAAGAGCCTTTATTTTTTTATATTACCTATGCCTATAAAGTATGGGACACGTGACAGAACATATCATAATAAAGTATAATTTTTGTAAGCAATTTCACTTGTATTTCCAAGACTAACGACCAAATTAATTTCTAATTTGTGTAAATTGAAATGGTTTCTACTTTGTACATGTACATGTATAATGTAGCCGAGGATCCGATAACTTGGTAATTTTCTGGAGATTTATTGGACGTATGATTTGTCCCTCTAGTGATTATATTATTATTGGGGTAATTATTAATTAGTCTTATGAATTATTGCATTATAATACACAAATACCAATAGATTGGCGATGTTGTTAATCTTCCATATTTTTAAACGTTGATAATACTAATTAATATAATTAAAAGTTGGGACGATTAGATTAGGTAAAATTGGCAACGACAAATATTCAAACAACTAATTGGACTCATCAGCAATCCCGTTGAAATATATATAGGAAGTCGGACTTAGGTCAGCAAAACACCAAACCCAACTGCCCTATTACCTAAACAATTATTTATATTTCATTCAAAATTTTCTTCTTCGTTAATTACTTATTTACTCTAGGAAAATTAATTTGTTCCAAAGTCCAAATCTTTGCCCCAATTAATTATTGGATTCGCTCGAATTTGTATATGATTAGTTTGACTTTATCTAATTATATTTACCGAACGTATTGGGTCGATAAATAATACTTATAAAAATTAATTTGACATTTCGAAATAAGATGGGGTTATGCAAATTTGTTTGAAAATTAATATAGTAGAAGCTAATAGTTTAATTTTTAGTTAGATTTCTATTGGAAAAAAATCTACTTCATAAATTATTCTTGGTTTGTCATAATATTGAGTTGTCAAAAGCTGACGTCATTATTAAAGTGATTTTTTTTTTTACACAAACCGAATATGAATCTCGAATTTACACAAACAATTTCACAAAAACCTATTCTATTTATCAATAAAATTTATTGAACAATAAACCTCCTCTCAGTGAAGGAATATAATTAAGATGTCTCCATTCGGTTCACTCTCGACATTACTCCTCCCTTCCCGAAAAAATAAAAAAATAAATAAAAAATAAAATAAATAATAATAATAATAATAATAATAATAATAATAATAATAATAATAATAATAATAATAATACTTATCTTATATATTCAAAAAAAACTACTCATCTTATATGAATAAAACTACTCATCTTATATAGGAAAAAAAACTACTCATCTTATATATTCAAAATCAAAACTTATTTATTTATTTTTTCGAAAGGGGAAAAATCCAAAACTTATTTTGCAAGGTCATTTTGTTATCCGAAATTTTAAGATTTCGTCGTCTAAGTTAACTAAAATATTGTTATCTACCAATCTCGATCTTGAAAAATTTCTCTAACTTGATATTTTATTTAAAAGTTTTTCTTATAATAAAATTAACCTTTTACGTTTTCTTGTTAAAAGAAAAGTTTAAATCAATATTCTAATTTAAATGTCTCCAAGAGAGTTGTAAACAAAGGTGGATTAGGGGAAACAAACATACTAGGGGGAAATATTTATGTGTCAAAGTTAAAATGGCTATTGGCCTGTAAATATAAAAATATTCATGTAATTTATGAATCGCATAAAAATTTAAAATATGAAATGATAATATATCAATTTTCGATTTGTCATGGTTTTACCAAATAAAATAATATCCCGAAATTTTAAAATGACATGAAGGCCGGAAATTGCTTACGTGGACTCATTGACTGACATAGTATACGACGCGTTCCAAACTAAAAAAGAAAAACGACATTGTTTTGAGATTTAAAGAAACAATATCGGTCCATTTTTTCGAAGGCTACCGCAGGCGACACGTATTTGAGGGCAAGGACTTCGACAACCTGTTAGTGAATCATTTTGTTGTGAAATTCAGGTGGAAGCACGAGAAGGATATTTCCAGCAAAACGAGGGCACTGCGGCAGCTATGGACGACGTGTGAGCGAGTGAAGTGGACATTGTCCTTCACTGCGCAGATGATGATTGAGATCGATTTGTTATATGAAGGAATCAATTTCTATGTGACGATTACACATGCGGGATTTGAGGAATTAAACACAAAAATTTTCAAAAAATGTATGGAGCCGATGGAGAAATGCTTGTGAGATGCGAATATCGATAAAATTGTAGCTCACAATGTGGTTATGGTCGGTGAATCGACATGATTCCGAAGGCGGCGTCATGACGGTTTTGATTTCGCCGCCACCCCTCCCTCTTTGAATCAAGCTGCCGCTGCGACCCCTTCCTATATGAATTGATCCGCCACCACCGCCCCTCCCTCAAGAAATGAGAAAAAAGTTGATATATATGAGCCCTAAACGCAAAACGCGGTCGTTTGACTTATGAAAATGCCACATAGCCCATCTCCTAACATATATGTCATGTTAACCTAAATTGATGCCACATCAATTGAAATATCCGCGTCAAATAAAAAAGGTGGTTGGGAAATTTCGATGTGCAAAAATTATGAAAAATTGAAATTTAGTGTATTATCATACCAAAGATTGAATTTATGTGCAATTTATAAATTGTGTTAAAATTTTTGTATTTATACACCAAATTTTGAATTTATATGCAATTTATGAATCGTGCGAAATTTTTTGTATTTATAAGCTAATAGCCAAGTTAAAATAATACATTGAAGTAGGGATGATTTTAACCTCTTAATTCTGATTACAATCATTAATAAAATCTAATATATATATATATATATAATATAA
>JAYDZE010550693.1:0-13558 GCA_034509125.1 Monilaria moniliformis | reverse complement strand
TATTTTTTATATATATATATATATATATATATATATATATATATTACCACATTTATATCCCATGAGAAAATATTATCAATTTATCATAAATTAGAGTGAAGATGAGGAAAAGCAGGCTATCCGGAATTTTTTTCCAATATGTCCATGAAAAATTATTTATATTTTACCGAACATGTGAAAAGAATGGAAAAGGGTTTGAAAATATATACATTCAACCATTTTTCATAAAAAAAGAAAAAGAAACACACACAAAGTTGTAATGTTATTCTTGTAAGACATGACGTGTATTGTCTAAATTATTTGCTGGTAATGTGGTCAATGACCACTGATTTATATTAATATTATTGAGGGAAGAAATGAGTAGAAGGGTCATGAGAAATGATCTCCCAACTGCCTTGAAAAGGTGAAAAGATGGAGGATTTCGATGTCAATTAGGCCAACGATCTAAATTTTGATGGGAAAGCATTTTGCTTTGGCCGTGGTTTAAAGTGATTGGTTTAGGCTCAAAAATGGCATTTAATTCCAAATTTGTGGGTCCTTAATGATAATGTAAAGATGAGTTGGACATGGCCCTTCAAATCCTGTCTTCAACTTTTGTCTAATTACCTAGCTCACTTCCCTTATTTACCTAATATGATCTGACATATATTTGTTCATTTTAAGGAAGTGTGACTGTGAATGTAACCATGTTATCCTAATTACATGAATTATAAGTTACGAGTCATTAAGAATATGATGTATATTCTCTCTTAATGATGTATATTCTCTTTAGGATGTTCTAGTAGTAAAGCGTGTAATGTTGAAGTTAAATGTCTCAAATTTAAATGCTACTAAAATTTCTATGGATATGAGCCTGTCACATTTAGTTTATCTTTTATGTATAATTTTTAATTATTCCACGAGAAGAGCTGGGGATTCTCAGGACATAAAATAGAATATTAATGTAAAGCACCCAACAAAGAAAAAATGTAGAAGCGGAGGATTCACATGACATAAAAAAAAATCTAATATAATATATAGCCCGACAAGGGACATAGCAGTAAAAATATGAAGAAAATAAAATTCATAGATCTTGATCTTGCGATACCAAAAATACGGGGAGAAAAAATTATACCTCTTTGGCAACTATTTAGTTTAGTGGTTTTCGAATAAATTGTAAAATTAATAAACTATAACTCAACTGAATTTGCTATTGGTAAAACTTTTGAGGCACACATACATTAGCTAAATATCCTAGTGGTCGATCACTATGAGTGAATGGTGGGAATGAAGATAACACAATAGGATATAATGGCAGACAAGTATGATATAATCGTCAAATATCAACAATTACTAATTTGAGTTATGAGTTGGTAGTCAATATAGTACGTAGTCCTATTTGAGCAGGTAATTTTAAATTACTATTTTGTAAGTTTTTGAGCACTTCAATTACCTTGGGTTGTTTTTGATACCACATGCGACACATGTTAGAGGTGCTCGGCTGGGGTAGCTCTGATACCAGGATGCCAGTTCAGTTTGAATTTGTTGGTTTGGCTCGATTAGCCCACTAATTTTAGAGGGTTATAGTTGAAAATTTCTAATCCAATAAGATTCCGCCTCGATTAGCCCACACCTAGTTAGCCCATAAACCGGAATCCGATGGGCTGACTTAATGAGTTGGCCCTAGGTGTAACTATTATATATTCGTCCACCCATTTTTACAATTGATTTGACACTTCAATGATAATTTTCATAAAATTGATAACTACAAAAAATTAAATAAAATGTACTATTCAATTTCTATTTAATATATATATATATATATATATATATATATATGAATTATATTTTTATTAATATAAATAATAATAGATAAACGAAATGAAAAATTCATGTTCACTATACTAAATATTATGAATTCCAAAACATGTTTTGAAAGTTGACGAAACACATTTGTGTTTTATTTTAATTTTATAATTATAAAAGTAGGTTTTTTATTATGTCAAGATCCCTAAGAACTTATTCTTAAGTTAAATCACTCAATAACAAAAGATTTATCCAAGACATTCTTATCTGATGTCAAATTTTTAGTTTTTATATTAGTAGTATTTAATCGTGTTTGAGATTAAGTATATATTCTAAAATTATCCCAATAAAATATTTTACATTTTATAAATATGAGTAATTTTCTTCATTAAGTTGGAGAAATTACGTATCACGTTTTGGAAAACTTGCTGGGATGGATTGTGATGTACTTAACATTCTTAAATCAAGGATAGTCTCAGACTCTTTCTTTCATATTAGAGTACATATTTTGAACAAATATAGAAATAAATTAATTTCCAAAAAATACAAGCTCTTCTTTTCACACGTAATTGGTTGCATGTATATTTCGATGGTAAAATTTTATTTTTGTTGTAAAATTATAAATTATCAAACTATATTATATTTTAATATTATAATTTTTTAATAGATAGTGAAGAGTTTGAAGACTATGAGTTCGAAGCAAAGATTATCGGTGCATAAGAAGAATATTATTCAAATGTTAAGAGTTTAGATTCATGTCTAAGACACTTTGATTCTATGAGGTAAAACTATTTTTGAATAATTTATCATTAATTCTATGTTATGTAATTTTGAATTTTTTTTGAAATGTTTTAAATTTTGTATTTTATGTTTGTCATATGATTTATATCTTTAATTTTCATATACGTTTATATATTATAAATATAGAATTTTTAAAAATAAAAAATACATAGATAATTTTTATTGTTTACTTTTAGCCTGATTAGCCAGCTGGGCTAGCCCAAAACCTAAAAAGTTTGGGTTATGGATAAAAATTTCTAACCCAATAAAATTTCACCGCATCTAATTAACTCACAATCTAAATAGGACTGATTCAAAATCCAATGAATTTGCCCAATTAACATTCCTATTTATAAGTCATAGACGGAGATTAACAACGAGCTACACTGTTACTTATTTGATGTATATTTTGTTTTATGAAAATGATTCTAAGCTGTTAATTATTAGTTTCAAACTTTCAGCTCTCAACCTGCTTAAATTAATACATTTTTCTTTACAATATACAGCTAAAATAACTATATTATGCGATCAATATAAATAACAACCTCCCAGAATTAATTTGTAACCCATATAGCACACACGTCCTTCCAAAGATAGAAGAAAAACTATTTTAAATGAACTTTCGATTAGTTATGTACTTGATCTTATTTATATTACTTAATTTACAAATTTAAAAAATTCACCCACTTCAAGTGCATCGCTGAAACATAAGAAAATTAATAATATCCGTACATCCTTGATTTTATTGAATAGCCGACCACCATTAGGTTTGGAAGTGATCTTAAAAACAAGATAGTGTTTGAGCTATTTTTGTCAATGAAAAAAATATAGATCGAAATGTTCGTTAAATGTTGCTTGTGTTATTGATGCAATTGACTCTTCTAAATTCTAATGGCTTGCATGACGCTTCTTTATGTTTAAAAGTTTAGATTATCCATATTGTTAGAAATATGGAAAAAGCTCAAGCCATTATATAAGCAGTGGTATTTTAACTATTACAACCGTATGAAAGAAACAAAATAGAATAGAACATAAATTACAATTGAAATAAGAAAACAAACCAACAATAAGTCGAGTTGAGGAAGCCTTGTTCCTGCAAGACAAATTACACCTCAACTGGTGCTATTGGATTGACATATTATCCCCAAAGATAAAACGACTTTCTCAAAGCATGTAGAAACACCTCAAATTCGCTAGGCGCCAACGAACTTGACGGAGTTCCGAGAATTGAGCAAACAATGCTGCTAAAGAAGCTAAGAGATGGATGTGTGAGATACACAATGCCCGTGAGCTTTGAGAAAGAGAGAGAGAACGTGTTGGAAGATCGTTGAGTGTTTTGTGTGTTCTATCTCTCAAAAACCCCACTTATATGCCTAGAGGGAACGTGCAAAGACGTGATCATCATGACACCTCAAAATAACCTTGGCGGTTACGGCCAACCAAAAGACCAAAAGGTCCTAACCAGACAAAATGTCTCGGCCATGTGAAAGACCAAAGGTCTTGGCCATATGAAAGGCCAAATGCCTCAATAGATATTTGGAGGTGTAATTGATTCGAGCGGAGCCGAATACTATCATGCTCAAACCTGAGTCACGTATTATCTAATCAAGCTCGAATTTTGTTTACCAAGTATTCAACACTCACGCGTTTAATTGAGCCTAAACTAATTTTCTTATTCTAACTTATGTTTAAAATATCAATTATATTTTATATTTAAATTATTTTATATATGTAATATATTATATTTGCTAAAATTTATTATTTTTAAAAACGAATAAGGTTAGTTAAAGACTTAATACAATGACCACATGTTATAGTATATAAATGCAAATTGTTGTAAGTTAATAAGTTTAAATTTTCTAAGTTTATTAAATCAACAAATTGTACCGTCAAACTTAAACTTGGCTTGTTATAAACATTCAAAATTAAAACAGTATAACTATTATATATATCATTCTCCACATGTATAGATAATAAATGACGAAAGTATCCTACATATTAGGGGCGTTTGACTAAGTTTATTTTAAAGAATTTATAATTTTTTTGGAGTTTATAAAATATTTAAAGAGATTATGAGATGTAATATCTTAAGAGCTTATAAATTATGAAAGTATATGGATATTGATTTTATAAACTAGAGAAAAACTTGTGAGTTAGAAAGATAAAATCCTACTTGGAGAGAGAATGAAAAAAATATGAAATTAAAAGTATATATATATTAAAGTTAATAAATTATAGTAGAGTATCTTTGAAAAAATATCCTTGCTTATAATATAATAAAAAAATAAGTTGGAATTGAGGAACTTATTTTTTTTTTGCTTCAATTTTACAATTTATAATTTAATATGTTTAGGAGATTATTTTGGCAACATATTTTAATAAAAAAAAAATCCTAAATAGCTTGTAAATTGTTTCAAATAACTTATAAATTCAACCAACACCCACTGTATCGTTTAGTTAGATGTGGTCAGACAATTAATTAAACCAGTGTTAAATTAACACCTCCGGCCTCCGGGCTCCCGCCGCATTGGAAAGTATGTACGCGCATTTTCAGGTCATTATCCTAAGATTATCACTATTTAGGTTCACTGTAGATTACGACATTAATTTGGACGCGAACCAGATTCGCTAATTCGATCCACCGTCAAATCAAATCAAATAAAGATTAATATATTTTTGACAGTAGTAGCCTCACGAGGGACAATCAATTGTCAGAATGATCAAAACAGAATAATGCATAAATAAGTAAGTCAACGAATTCAAACATACATGTTTCATAGTTTAGATCTTAAATTTTCGATCCACAGATCTTTCGTATGGTCCTTCAACTTTATACTATACTATACTATAATTGGGTAATCATTTGAGAGCAAAGTAATATCTTAATTAATGCAGAGTTTCAAAACTATTAATTCAAATGGAAGTTTGAGCACTCAAATTAATCGGGAGAAGAGTGGTAATAAATATAAAATTGTAAAACATACATGTTACACGTCTAGAAGACCAAATTAATTTAGATATCTGAAAGTATATGCACCAAAATAATGCTTGGTAAACAATGGATCGAGTGACTTTTAAACCTTATATATATGATTACATGAAATAATGTTGATACAAATCGATCCATAAGACTATAGAAGTGAATTATGACCTCTTAAACACGACCTATAAAATAGGTATTTCTAGTGACATAAGTTTTAGATTTAAATCTTACTAACGTTTCTATTTAAGTCTGTCACATCTGACTTTTTAAGTGTGGTTTACTTATTTTGTATGATTTATTGGACATAAATGTGGATTTATTCAGTGCCCATCAAAAATAACGTCTTGGGTTTTCATAAATTGAAAAAAGATAGACTATGTGGTACGATTAAATATAGGGGTATTTGCCTGTAAATTCCTAAAATTTTGCCAAATTCTGGTATTGCATACCAGCTTTAAAATCTGCGTATAAATTACTGAACTATTATGTTGATCTGATTTTGCAATCAATCAAGATTACGATGCTGACGTGGCTTGCTGACTAAATTACATGGTACAATCGGACGACGTGGCATTATTAGTGGCACAATCCTTGTTTGGAGTATTTGCTCGTAAATTCCTAAACTTTCGCCAAATTCTGGTTTTGCATACCAACTTTAAAAAATCTGCATATAAACTACCGAACTATTGATTTGATCTGATTTTGCAACCAATCAAGATTTCAGCGCTTACATGACTTGATGACTAAATTACGTGGCACAATCGGACGACAACCAAAACGACGTCATATTAAAGACAACCAAATAGTGTTGCACTATACGAAATTAAATATTTTCATTTGTTGAATTTAGAGTTGGAATAGGCTGAAATAATAATGTGGAGGGGATGCAAGTTGAGTAAAATGCGGAGATTTCACCCCAAAAAGTAAGTACAAAATCGACCATCGCTGCATGATGCCTCCATCATTGCTACAAAATCACTGCCTGTAAATTGCCATTCTTTCCAATTGTACTTGCGTTGTACATTGCAACTTGTTCACGTGTGCCTCTGCCATTTTATGCAAGTTGTTTTTAGTAACAGCTGAAACCTATTTACATGCTCTATATCAATATTAATTAAGTTGTTTTGGCAAGCGAAAAGCTTGCATTTCATGTAATAGTACAAAAAAAAACTATATATTTTGTTTATACAACAAAAAAAAAAAATACCAAACTGTAGGGTCTGATGCATTACTGTTTGAGATATTTAGTTGGAATTAACAAAAATCACCCCCATTAGGAAAAATGAATTTAATACAGAGTAATAAAAACCATTGGCCAATTAGATATACGTAATTGGATTCATATTAAGGTGATAATTAAAGTTGATGGAGACTCGAGACAAGAATGATTGCATTGAGTAGAATATAGTATATAGATTCCACATTTTGTTTCTCAACAACCGCACCCTTATATTACTATCAATAGCGTATAACTCTATCACAAGAGGCTACATGTCAATGATTTCAATTTTGCCGAGAGGTGTACTTGAATCTGACTTTGAAAGACATACAAAGTCTATTTGGCGGCATTATGCGAATAATAGGCTTTCAGAGACATCTCAAGTTCAATAGTCATCCATCTTCTTCTATGCTTTACTTAAGCCACATGTCTATAGTTTAACTATTTATAAATTTGAAAGTTGATCAAAACGAAAACTATACAACATTTCTTTAATTATTAAACTAACATATATAGAATAAACTTATGTTGTTCGAGGACCTAATTAAACTAATGAAAATGACTGATTTTCTCCCTTTTTGTGGGTAATCAAATTGTTACTTTTTTTAAAATTATAAACATTAAATTTAAAAAATGTGTTCCAATAAATTCGAACCCGAGACCTTTAACCTCATGCATTAATCACTCTGCCACTTAGCCAATACACATAAATTGATTTCCTTTTTCTCTTTCTTTTATTTTTTTATGATTGCAGTATTAAATTGAAAGACAGTGCCATGTTGGACTCAAACTCGAGACTTTGGCCTCTTACATTAATCACTCTGTTATTAGGTTAAGTAGAAAGGAAGTATCCTATTAAGTCTATAAAAGTTATCTAGATTAAATTTTTATTTATATGTTGTGTCTGATTCATCACGCTTCTTACGTATTGCTCGACTACCATAACTCATAAGTCATAAGGCCATCGTTATCGCCGCCGCAAAGTGGTGAAAAAATGGGGCAGCTTTGTGGCGGCGGGGATAATGGCGATGGCGCCGCGCCAGAGCTGGGCAAAGCGTTAGGTGGTAGTGACCTCAACGCGGTGGTGAAAACCCACCGTAAATGGGCGAAAATTTAATTTCTTTTTTATAGATTTTGTGTTGAATGGGAGAATCACGGGTTTGTCTTAAAGTGGGGGAGTCACAAGTGTGAGGGTGAAATTCATCTATAAAATGGGGCACTACTCTTCTATAAAAATCATACAAAATTTATTTACTTTCTTATATAGAATTTCTTCACTTCTCTTCTCTTCTCTTCACTATATCATATTTCTTGTTTTGTGGATCCAAAGTCGGAAAAATTTCCTCAAAACTCAAGTGAGATAACCGATTTTTTTAGTATTGTCGGAGTAAGGGTTGTGATCCATCAATCCTCAGCGATTTTATGAATCATTATCGCGATACTGATGTGGATCCCAGTACTTTTCCGGTGGCGACGCCGAATACCCCCTAACCCCAGCCCTGTCACTGATCAACGTCGGGGACTACGACGTCGACGAGATGCATACCATCGACGAGTTGGTACCGTCATCTCCCGTGACGGGTAAAGGAAAATGAAAGATGGTGGCCCCCAGTATGCGTGAGGGCGGATCCAAGAAGTATGGGCTGTAATAGACGAATGTACTAGCTCGATGCTACATTGATGTGTACGAAGACCCGGTGATCAGAAACGGACAAAGTGTCCGCGTATTCTGGGATATGATTTCAGAAAAATACAATGCCTTGAAATCGATCTGGGTGTTGGAGCGCGACTACGACAACCTCCACAAGCTCACGCTACATTCTACAACGAATAACTTAAACATTTCAAGTACAAGGAGGTGTGGGCAATTGTGCAAAACACACAAAATTTTCGGCGGCTCCGAGTCCTCATCTGACTCAAAAAGAACCAATCACACCGCCTCAGGTCAATACTCTACAGTCGGAGAGGGTGAATCATTCGATTTGAATGCATCGATTGATGAAAGTATTGGTACTCGAGTGCCAACCCATCATATGGGACATAAAGCGGCGAAAAGAAAAGGGGAGGAGAAGACGATGGTGTTGAACGAGACCCGTCAGTGGATGCCATAACTCAGGCGGTGTTGATCAAGGAGTACAGGATGACGATATACAAGGATACATCGAACATGAACGAGGTGCAACTGCGACAACATACCGCCTTATTCGCCATTCTGGAAAAGAAATTAGGAATAAATTAAGATTTTATTTTGTACCTATTTTATTAAGTAATTTTCATTTTTAAGTAATATAGGTAAGTATCTTTTTTTAATTAATGTAATTCTAGGAATTTTATTTAAGTAATTTTCATATTTTTAGTAATTAATTTTTGTTCCGTATTAAATAATTTTCGTTATTTATAAATAACTCAATTTTAATAAATATATGAAATTAAAAAAAAGAATTAAAAATGATGAAAGGATTAAGAATGAGTTGTGACTGATTTGAGACTGAATATTTAGAGGCTGAAATATAGATGTTATGGCTGAAAAGTATAATATTGGTATGGCAGCTGAAAATGTAATTGTGGTTGGATTAGGATAATAATACCTAAGCATTAGTTTGTATACGCATCTCTAATATAGTAATATTAATGGACCTTATCAACTTTTCGTGTTTGTTTCATTGGGCCCAATAAGCTTTTCAAATTGTAGGGTTTCTTTTTTTCTTTTTCTTTTTTCCTTTTTTTTTTCCGTTTCTTGGAGTTGGAGAGAAAACGAAATTCATAAAAGATCAAGATCTTCATAATTAATTATAAATATTTATTCTGAAAGACCCATTTCTTCTTTTAAGTTGCGGAATGGAAGATCTTGGGATTTGTACGTAAATATATCCCCATCCTTACAAAGGAGATGGAAAACTAGCTATAAGATTGTGATACCGAATCTAACAATTGAAAGCTAATATAGGTGGCCGACACTGCTGATTGGCAACAATTCATTTAAATGGGAATATGTTTTAAGTTGACCAAATCCACATAAGTTCTAAATTTAAATTTATAAATGTCTGGAACGATCATACAGACACGTGAGATGTTCAACTATTCAACTAATCGTGGTCGTGTATCATGTGCTTTTGTAATCTAGTATCATTAACTACTAATCAATCATTTAGAATGTGTGGATTTTTCTTCTTTCCAAACATCAAACGATGTGTATAAAAAATATAGGGTTGAAACCCCTTATTCACTCCCATGTGGAAAAAAAATAATGTGGAAATTTTAATACTTCAAACTAATAACCATCTATCGCTATCTCTCCTCATGTGCCCTGTCATCGAAATATAATTTGACTTCAGCATCCTAATCATGATTTCTGTCATTTTATATTTGTTTGATTAATTGTATAGTATACATGCTAATATATATATATAATATATATATTATACGAATAATATGTGTAATATTAATTGTGAGGAAGTAGTATTAAGTTTACTTATAATTTCCCTTCTGTTAAAAATTAAAATTATGCATAGTACATTTGATAACGTAATTTCCTACAAAATGTTAATATTATATGGGATTATAACATTTAGCTTTTAATATTCCACCTTCTAGCTAGTTTTTGTACTTCAATATTTTTTCAAAACATCGCACGCCTCGTATATATAGCATAAGATGATTTGAAAATAAGGTCATTTATTGCTAATTAGTATGACATTTTGTATTGTATATATAGATGAATGACACGTGTAATCCGTAAGGTTCAAAAATCCCAAAAGCTATGGTATTTCTTTATATAAATTTTAAATCTTAAATGCTTAATATTGTCATATATTAATCTTCCCCTAAATGAAGTACCTGAGTTGCCGCGCATAAGGAAAAGTTATGACCTTCCAGAAGTCTACAGGCAAGCAGTAATCAAAACAATCGAAAATAGCCTTCAATGAGATTCTGTGAAATACCGGCAAAAAGAACCTTTCTGCCTTTCTGGGCTCCAACTACCGCCCCCGCAGCGAAACCCGCGCATCGCTACTCTCTCTCGCCGCCACACAACTTGACTTTGATTCTTTCTCGGATCAACGATTTACTCTGCTTATGGGAATGATGCTTGTTACGTTTTTATATTTCTGTTGATGCAATATAAGATGTCATATTAAAGTGTAATAGAAGATCCAAACTATATAATTTTGGGACTTAATCAGAAAGTCTCCCCTTAATTGCTCTTCTAACAATTTATCCATATTTTCCCCCTAAAAAAGGAGTCACATTTTATGTCAAACCCGTTTTCATTAATGTTCAGTAGTTTCAGTTGCAAGAAAAAAGTCTAGAAGTATCAATGAATAATATTATTAATTTTATTATACATTTATACTAAATACGAACTAGTAATACTACAAAAAAGGCTACTATAACAACAGAAAAAACCATCATAATCCCTTGAAATCCATTGTTAAAAAAATCTAACGACGGACCCACGACAAAAAGAGGCAGTCAGAATGACTAGGAGTGGATCGGTACAGTATACCGCAGCGAAACTGTCATACCATATACACTACCAAAAATACCGGTATGAGTAAATACTATACTGTTACTGTACCGAATTTTTTGGTATACCGAATTTCTGTATACCGAAATTTCTGTATGGAGAATTTTTAATAACGATATCATACTGTGATTTCAATATATTGTACCGAAATCTAGTATGCCGTAAAGTACGGTATACCGAATTTCTGTATGACATACCGAAGATACCGAAAACTGAACCTTTTCATTTTCTAAATATTTAACATATTTTAACTTTTAGATTATATATTTATTATTTAATATGGGGTATGGCATCGTATGAAAAGTACGGTATATACGGAAATTTTGGTATACGCCCGATATATAGAAATGCATATCGTTACTGTGCCGAAAATTACGGTATACCAAAATTTTGATATTTTTTCGGCACGATAAGTGCAGTATATTGGTATTTCGGTATATTTTTCCATACCTAAAAATAACCAACGTTGTGTCGAGAAACATGCAGCCGTTTATAAACGATTTTGGGAGTAGCTTTTAATAAGATCGCATCAAAAGCCACACGTTCAACACACACAAATCACAACCACAAACACCATCTAACATTAATTAGATAAGGTGTCACCTTTATATTTGTTGAAGTGTTGGCAATTTGAAAATAATTATTGGAAATGAGATTCAAGTTTCAACTAATGAAATTGGGTCCACAGAAAGTAAGTGGCCCAAAGGCTATAACAAATGATTCCAATCCATCTGCCCTAATTGAGACAAACAACGTTCTGTCGATGGGTTTGTCTAATGGGCTATGGGCCCATTCAAATAGGCTTAGCTGAACTACCCACCTCCACTACTACCACTTTTTTCTTTTTATTTTTCTTCCTTTTAATAATTTTGTCTTGATCGATACAATCTGAGAGCTAACATTGGCGTTAAATCGGGGATTAGTGAATGAAAAGTCGAATATGTAATGGCCTTTTACAAGATGGTTGTTATTAAGAAATCGAGAATAAAAAATTGCGTCAAATTCAGTATTGACAAGTTTTTATTTTGGCAAGACGCTTCTCCATCAACCAATAGGTCGGGGTTCGAGTCACCACGGGGGAAATGGGAAACCATTATTGATCCTATTTTAAAATAAAGAAAAAAAGTTTTTATTTTTGTTATATTGGAAAAATATGATCTACTATGCCATCCGCAATAGCATTAAACACAATGTTAAAAGTACTACAAGGGATTGGGTACTATTTGATTTAAACCGTAAATCACTAATACCACATCATATTTTATGCGATTTAGTTTGCTTAACGGTTTAAAAATTAGAGTTTGTCATTTCGATTTGGTTTACTATTTATTATTTTTTTCTAATCATTTTTCTTTTTATTACTTTTTTTCTAATCGTTATTTTTTCCACCATCTATTAGTTTGGATAGTGCCAAACTATCTTGCAGCGATGCATTTAGGCACGAAATCTAAAAGCTAGTGTTTATGTTTTTATATGTTACTCCCTCCAACCCGACTATCTTGAGCAATTGCTTTTGGACACGGAATTTAAAGAACTAGTCTCTAGTATATAGAATTCGAGAGCATCCATAGAGATAGTGTTTAGTGTTTTAAGTTTAAGTGTGTTGGTAATAAAATATACAATTGATTATATATATAATTTGTGAAATTTATTTCTTTTTTAAGTCATTTTTTTTATTATCTGACCAATGAATTTTAAGTTTGGATTTCTTAATAAATTTAATTAGATGGATTTTTTTTCTTCTTCTCTCTTGAGAGACTTGGATGTCGACCCATGGAAAACATGTTCGCAGGGGATTTTTATTGCAGCCCCTCCCACGCCTAAATCCTCCGTACAAACTACAGTCACCGCCGCCCTCCACAACCACCGTCGGCATTCCGTCAACCGCTGCCGCTCGAGCATTGACGGAATGGTGCTCGTTGGCTGCACCGTAGCAGAACTCAACTGCATTTCCTCAATTTTATTTCATCATTGATTTTACACCCAAAAACCAAAATTTCAAGCAGTTGAATTACCCCCAGAAAACAAAACTCCAATATCACGACAATGGTGTCGCAAAATTCGGTGACAGGAACTGCTGCTCCTTGGTGTGCCACCGGTGGCTCGCCGTCGAGGGACAGAGCTGTTGGGAAAAAAACGGGGTAAAATTCCCTCTAACGGTGAAATGAACCGATTCAGTAATTCCCATTACGACTACAATAGTCTCCTTGACAGAATTACCATTCCTAGTAAATTCCCAGGAGAGACTGGAGGGGTCACGAGCGGT
>JAYDZE010550682.1:0-13558 GCA_034509125.1 Monilaria moniliformis | reverse complement strand
TCAGTCTTACCAGCACCACTTTCTCCGCTTACCAGTATTGAGTTACTTTTCCCCTCATTCATCATTTCCCTAATTTATCTTACAAGACTCAGTCATAACTGGAATTTACTTTTCATTGACAATACCACCAAGAACAAGAGTGTGGCAGACCATATATCACCTGAAGGCAGCCTCTCCAATTGCAAATACATGTGGACTCAGTTCACCAAATGGTGCTCCGTTGTATCGTTCCATCATCTTTATGTCGTATAACTCGGGAAGTCTTTGAAACGGGTTAACGGCAATAAGAATTCCCCCACTATAAGTCTGTAAAAACATTGTGAAAAAGGAGATGCTCATGGCTCAATGTTAATCTTATCAGAATAAACGTAGATTGAACATAAAAGTTAGAAGTGAAAAGAAATGACATCTTACATAAATCTTATTGATCTGGTATCTTATATCCAAGTTATGCAGAACTCCAGGTTCGTGCATATAAGACAGTTTGGTCATGTCGTCAAATCCCTCAGCAGGCTCCTCTGCATCTTTTGGGTATGTTTTGGATATGCTAGCAGTAACCTTAACAGTTGAAAGAGTAAAACAGATGTCAAGTGTCAAAAAACAGGCAACATTTTGACAGTTTGAAGATCAATTTTTAAAAATAACAATAAGAAGAAGAAAATAATACTAAACTGGAGTTTGATTAACCTTGACAGATTTAGTATACTAAGTTAAAGCATTGTGCATCAAAAAAAAGTACGTCTATTACACTAAATTGTGGAAATTTATCTTCTCTGTTTCAGTGCAAACAAATCTTTGTTGTCAAATTGTATGTTCTATAAATGTCAAGAAGTTATAAAAGAAGCTAACTCAAAAAGATTTTCTGATCTAAAGAATACAAGCTATGAGCTATTCAATTAGGTGGAGCTATACTATAGATCTTTTCAGAGATGCGCCTTCCTTAAACCATACGTAGAACAACACCATCTAAATACAGGAGGAAAGCTTCAGCTAAAACAAAAGCTATTTTACCGTCCTTCCATCAGAAGTTTCAACTTCCACTTCGTCCCCATGAATCTTTACCACTTTCCCATCAATCCAAACAACCTCCGGATCCTCAACCCAAATGTGAGAACCTTCATAAACTTTGGCTGGGGTGCCCTGCAAGAATTATTGAGTTTCAGCTGAATGTAAGTGCATAAGTTGGATACAAGAGAGACGTCTATGATATACAGTATCTAGGCACAACTATTTCTTCACATTCAGAATTACATGAGTTCAACTACAAGAAAGCTTCACTTAATAGTGATTCTTAAAATTCTACACCAAAATTAAGTTAAAACAAGTATATATTAACATCACCATCATCATGCTTCCACAACGCACCTATTGTATGGACTAAAATTGAATTTGACGGAGCTCATATTTTGATATCACTATTTTTCTATCAACTTTTCTTTTATTTCTTTTAGTTTTTGGGCGAATTTAATGAATTTTCCTGAGCCTTGGATAATCAAACACAACAATTTCTAAGTATGGATATTACCTGATCTATGAAGAAGATTCAAGATCACAAAAACGTGAATCGTGATTCAGTAATTTTACAAAGCAAATTCAGTAATTAGACAGGGAGACCAACGGACTAATAATAAGATTCAAGATCACAAAAATGTGATTCGGCCAAGATTTCAGCTAGTGTTTCAAAAGATATTCATGATCTTCATGCAATTATTTGTTTAAAAAACATACAAAACGCATCCCCAAATCAAAGCCAACAGCATACCATTTCTTTCAGGAACCAAAATTTCAATACCAAACTCTGATTATCATTCAATGACCCAAAGTCGTGATCACAGTTTCGAACACAATTTCCACATATCCGCGGCACGAATAAACAGTTTCCATCAAAAAGGATCTCTCCAAAATGGGTACTCGAAATCTTAAAACGGGGCAAAGAAGAAATAAGCAAAATCCCCGGCGATCTCAGAGTTTTTAAATTTTTAATTTTATTTATTTAATTTTTTTTTTTTTTTTGGGTTTTGATCGGTGAGAGGGTGAGTGTAGGAGTGAGAAAGGGTTGGTGGAGAAGAGCGACATTGAAAAACCTACGTTTTCGGAGCCGTTGAATCCTTCTGTGGATGCTGTTGATGGAGAGGTTTTTTGGCGGGGAAGAGAGAGAAACTCTTGTCATGCTGTAGAAGAGAGATAACGAGGCACCGACCAAGTACGAGGAACTTTGCAAGATGTTCCATTTTTTTTGTTTTTGAAAACAATTAGGCTCCTCCGATGATAAAATATGAATTTTAAGATAAAAATTTATTATAGCAATAAAATGAAATTTTAATAATATTATTTGGTAAATAAAATAAAATTAAGATAAAATTAAAAATAAGTGTAATGTTTGATAGTTTAATTATATTATAAATAAAAAGTGAAATTATATTTTTACCCTCATTATGAATTAATATTAATTTAGATAAATTATTTTTATCAACATATAATTTATTAAGCTAGATTTATTAATTAATTTAGATAAGTTCGATCAGATTAATAAATGAAGATTAGTTAATTCTTTTAGATAATGACAAAATTTCAGACAAATTTTTTAAATTTAGTGATGCTGCAATTATTTTATGAAGTTAAATTAAGATATAATAATTAATTTAGATAAGTTAATTATAAATATATAGATTAGGATTAATTAATTAAAAATGAAACACCAACATCCCTTCCCTTTAGTGGTGACGGCGAAACACGACGGCAACCGGAAATCATGCAGAGCGAATCGAAATCAGAAAACCAAACGAAGAAACCCACTATCCAAATCGAAATCAAAAAACCAAACGAAGACCCACTGCCCAAATCGAAATCAGAAAACCAAACAAAGAAACTCACTACCCAAATTGAAATCAGAAACCAAACGAAGAAACGCACTGCCCAAATCGAAATCAGAAAACCAAACGAAGAAATCCACTGCCCAAATCGAAACTACAAAACCAAATAAAGAAACCCATTGCCCAAGTCAAAAAATCATAAACCAAACAAAGAAGAACAAGATAGATAATCGAATCAGAAACCAAACGAACAAATCCAAGAACAACGAATTTTGGGGGAAAAGAAGAGTCTCAAATCTGCCAAAATCATCATAGCCTTAAATCGAACAACAAACGAGAAACCCACTGCCCAAATCATCCCATTCGAACACAAACTGAGAATCGAAATCAGAAATCAATCGGCTCAAACCCACACATAATTGAACAAGATACGACGGCCATGGAGCGACAGGCAACGGTGGACAAGCATCGACAGGCGACGGCGGCCATGGAGGTCGTGGTCAGATCTAGAGAGAGTGGTTAGATCTGGAGTTAAGAGAGCGGTAAGGAACCACCACTACTGCCGCACGAACACCATTACCACCGATAATAGCCAGAGTTGCATGGGTAGAGAGACAAACAGAGAGAGCTCCAAGGATGGAGAGAGAGGGTCACAAGTACAGAGAGAATGAAATGGGTTAAGAAATGAGAGGGTAGAACCAACTAACTTGACCAAACAGTAGGTAATCGCACCAAAATGGTGCGATATGGTTTTTCATAGAAACTGTACAAAACGGCGACGTTTTGAAGGATTATAGGATGGGCCGCGATTATATATCATTGGCCCGACGGATCGAGATAAATATTATCTATGCTACCAAACACCCTAATAGCATTGTTGGGCCAAGATACCAAATCTTATTAGACTTTTAGGCCTGCTACACAACTGGGCCTTAATTTGGGTGCGGTTGGTTTATAATTATAGAAATTAGGGTTCTGAATGAAGTAAGTTATTCTCAAGGTATTGTATTCGTACTAATACTTGTCTAGCTAAATTTATTTGTTATAAATCAGGCTATTAAGAAAGTAGTAATATTTTATATATAAATCTACATTTGAAATGCCTCAAAATATTACCAATGAAAACTCAAGACTTTGCACCTGTGTTATTAAAAATGGAAATATATTTTCAGAATTGTAATAAATCAGATTCAGTTTTATGAGGAATTTTTTTTTTCTATTGTTTGGATTTGGTTTTAACTGAATAGGGTTGTTTACACTTTGTAAGTTGTAATCTTGAGCAAGAGCATGCATAAATATATGAAAACTCCTACAACACAATGATGAGGCATAACATCCTGAACCACAACTGACTTATCTGCACATATTAAGCATTCAATTATTGCATTTTCTCTAACTACATATAAATGTCTAGCAACAGATTTCCAAGAAAGAACTTGTTGCATAACAGAAGATAAGAGAGAGAAAAAGTGAAGTCACAAAAAATATGGATATGTATTAACTGAGCGCGATAACAAATAGGCAGTTCCATACTTTGCATTGATAATGAACCTATCCCTTCACGCTATACAGATTAGCAATAAGATGATTAAAACGACATCAAACACGGACAATGTTTACATTGAAAATCAATTTAAGAGAGCAGCAGCCAACTTATCCTTCAATTGTTGCGCGGCACCATCCTGAGTGTGTATGGAGAATGTGTGGACGACTTCACCACGCTCAGTTAAGGAAATGGTGGACTCTTGGGTCGAAGCTTGATGCTCTCTCAACTCCTTTATAACCCCAGATATGGGGTGAGAGTCCAGAGGACAACTCACGCGCACAACTGCTTCTTCGTGCTTTTCTTGAAACTCAATATCTTGTATGGTGCAGTGATACTCATTTCCATTCAAAATCCCCTTTTCTGATTCCATTATCCTTATTTTAGTCTGAAGATCTGCAATATAGGCAATTGCATCACCGAGCAGAGATGCTTTGTCCATCTTGGAGATATTTGGAACTACTGCTCTCAATGCATAAAAACGTTGATTGAGCTTTTCACGTCTCTGCCTTTCTGCTTCCACATGATTCAATGGTTCTTCTCTCCCATTTGCTGGCTTCCTACCCCGTTTTCTAGGCTTCCGCTCATCAGAAATGAGAAATGAATCCTCCCTAGCTTGCTCAATGTTAGAAATAATAGATTGTGACAATAGTTTCCCATCACTATCATCATTTCCGTGCCCATTTGATGAGTTTCCATATATTTGAGCACCACCTAGTGTCTGCAAATCATATGATTCTGCAGAATAGACAGAATCATCCTCCACCTTTGGAGAGAAGCTAATACTAATCGGACCTGATCTAGAACCCCCAACACTCAGTTCCTGACCAAAAATCTTTGGAGCAGCCTTCGACTGTGCTGCTAAACTCGGTTTCACAACAATAGATTTTGCTGATTGAATAACACTCCTATCCTCAGGTATAGACCTCCTGGATCCAATCTCCACTACCCCTGACTTTGTTGGAACAAACACCACCGTCTCCAAACGAGCCAACTTCGCCAAATATGACCTCGACTCATAACGTTCTAAACAGCTTTTCGCATCAGAAACCCAAATAGACCTACCAGAGTTGAATGACTGAGAGGGAATGGAAGGTTTATCAAAGGGAAAGGCAAGATACATCGATGTGAGATAGAACATCTCCACCTCCGAAACTTTGTCCAACTTAGCAGCAACATTATCATCATCTGATCCCCCAAAACAAGCATGAATCTTGTGCAGTACCCATCTTCTACCATCTCCATCCACTGATTTCTCATTCTTGGGGCCATTACTGTTCTCGCTCTCGCCTTCCTTGGGCTCCTTACAATGCCCGTCACCCCAAATCAGAGCGGACCTACCCGACTTAGATTTAGAAACATGCCAATATATTGCATACGTCCAATCTGATCCCTCAACAATCTTAACCAATGCTTGCTGCACCCCTAGATCCCCACCGGATGGAGAGAATTCCAACAGCACATTGTTTGAGGCCGACCAAGCAAGATATTCAGCTGCTTCATTTCCCACTACCCTTTCCACCATAGCATTATCCTCCTCATTCAACCAAAACTTACTCCCCATCTCAAAAGGACGCAAAAACTCAAGCCTAATAGGATTGAATAAGGAAATACTCCACCAAATAGTTCAACACAAAACAATAGCCAAAACCTAATTCTGTGAACTAATTCAGATATCAAGAGCTACAGAAACCACACAATCCTGAAAGCTTATATAAACCCTTTTCAATTTAATCAATCCTGAGAGTTAGCCCTAGGCTAAAGCAAGAATTACTTTTTAGGTAACCCCACACTCGAAGTAATCGAAAAACCTTTTTTTTTAAGGGGAGAAAAGGGGTAACTTTTGAAGGAATAAAGTTTTACCCCCAAAAAATAAAAATTCCCCAAGAAAACCTAAGAATTAGGGAATTCCGGGTCCTCACTGAATCAAGAATCTCGAACAACCAACACTATCTTTATCAACAAAAGAACAAGAAAATAGATACAAGAGGAGATAAATATCAAAACCCAAAACTGATACCTCGTATATATACACGGCTCACAGTGTGTGTAAGTGAAAGAGATAGAAATTAGATTGGAGTCTTTTCTTGGTGTAAAAAATCCAAGAAAGCACCAAATCCAAGAAAGCACCAAACTGCGGAGAGGGTAAAAATCTGGTCTTGGTGGAGATGTTAGTCGCAAGATTGAAACTAGGAGATGATGGGTTCATGAATCTGTACTAGCGCTCGTGTTTCACATGACATCCAACTCCCAACTGGTGGTGCGCTGGATCTGAACGCTCCCCTCATTCAATCACACTATAATAATATAAAATTAGAAAAGCTAAAGCTGAATTATCTGTTTCTTTTTGGTTCACGCGCTAACGGCGTCGTTGAACACTCGATTGCCCCACTTGTCCAAATACCCATTTAGGGATGCCCGGATTTTTTGGAACCGGCGGTTCGAACCGGAACCGGAACCGGAATCGGCGGTTCCGGTTTTAGGTTCCGGCGGTTCGGTTACGGTTCCAAAATTTTGAAACCGGAACCGGCAGTACAGGCGGCAGAGTATTTAGAAAGTTTCCACTGCAAAATCGGCAGTTTTTGGCATAGAAACCGGCAGTTTTGCAGAAAATCGACGGTTTTACATATCATTTTTTCCCCTTTCCCTTTTTTCACTATTTATAAATACATTCTCCCTCACTTCCTCAAATCACACACACAACACACTCTCAATCATTTCTTTCTTCTCTCTTATCTCAACACACTCTTCTTCTTTGCTAAATTCGCCGTTGTCGTGAGAATCATTGGTTTGCTGGAGACGCTGAGCAACTCAGAATCCACGATACCAAGAGTGTCAACAATGGGTGTATACGATACATACAGAAGCCAGTGATTTCAAACAAAATGACAGATTGTGACATATGCAACAGTGGAGATTGAGGTTCATGGATCGTGCAAACACGACGCTATGAACGTCAACCTCCACCATTGCATAAGTCAATTCGTCCTTGTATTATGAAAATACTGATTTCTGCAACGTTCTCATTTGACTCACTTAGTTTAGTTTTCGTTCTGCGTCTCCATGGTGACCAACGATTCTTTGACAATCGGCCGAGAAATAACAATCTTCTATATTGTACAATTAAACAGTAAATTATGAAATTTTGTTGAAATGGTTAAACAAGCTCAATAACTGCCCCAAATATCCAACATCGGTGTGATGTTACATAATTTCTCTAAAATGATTCAACCGTTTCAACAGAATTTCCTAATTTACTATTTTTTAAGCTACTAAATTATAAGAATAATCTCCATTATTATAATTTGTTTATCATTGGCTCACGTCGTTTTCCTAATTTGTAATTATTGTAATTTCTCTTATAGTAATAAATCGTTCTACTTACTTACATTCATTTTTTACTTCGATTTCAAATTTGAATTAAAATTAAAAAAAAATGAAAACCGCCAAACCGAATCGGAACTGTCGAAAACCGCCCAAAAACCGGCGGTTTGGAACCAGAACCGGAACTGGCGGTTTTCGGTTCCAAACCGAAACCGGCTAATCCCCTGGCGGTTTGGTTACGGTTCCGGATGCCTCGGAACCAGAACCGGCGGTTTCGGAACTGTGGGAATAAAACATATAATTTCAATGAGGGAAATATTTTTCTAGGTTATACGAGTAGCTGCTTTCACTCCAGGAGTTTGAATAGTATGAATAGATGAAATAATTCTAAAAAACTTTAGAATTTCTTCAATGATATCACACTTTTTAATTTCTATCAGATTGATGCATAACTGTTTAACCCTTTTTCAATAATGTCACATGCCAAAAAAATTCAAATTGGTGTACAACATGTCCCCAAAAGTGTCATAAGACCAATTTTCACCTTTGGAATGTGTACCTGTTTGGCGTTATTTTTTCACGAGGATGTGGCCACAATCATGCTGATATGGCCTCTTCACATTATTGCAACTATGTTGAAACGTTGTGTGCCAAATTTGATAAAAATAAAAATATAACGTGACATTATTTTAAGCAAAAAAGCAAACATTGTAAGATTTTCTGGTAATAGTTGTTGAATTACTACCCATAACACGTCACTCATTACATAAATTTAATTCATCTTAATCCTAAAACTGATATAACAAGGTATAAAAACTTTTGAAAATTTGTTTATATTTATACTTATTTGCAATTTTTTATTTTCTAAATTTTATGAAAATGTTTTCCCATTACCCTTCTAAATAATTTTGGATATTATCATAACTCGAGTTTATTATGATGGTCCAATTTTTGGGATTTTCTAAATAAAAAATACTAATATCTCACAAGGGCTAAAATTTTGGACACTGCACAACTACAAGGTCGATATAATTTGGGGGTTTTTTAATTGAGACGTTAGCAAAGGGGCAATCCTGGTAGTATAAAAATTAGGGGGGCGTAAAGGGGCAAGGTTGACCTAAATGCCCTCTCTCTAATGCTTCGCTTTTTCCACATGTCCGAATCCCCTCTCCTCTGCCGCTGCCCCTCAAAATTATCCTCAGCTCCATTTGCCCTCAAAATTTTCAGGTATTGTCAATTCTCTCCCTCCTTTTCTCTCTCTACATGTAAACAAAATCTATATTCCCGCGCTAAAAAAGTGTGTTGTTTTAGTGCGTGTTGTGTGTACAAGTTAGATCCGTCTGTGATTTCGTCAAGAAATCCAGATTTTGGGCTCAGCGATTTGTTCGGTGTAGTTTCTGTTACTCTTTTTGCTTATGTTTATCGGTTAAATTCTGGTTTCGATTCGGTCGAGGATTTTTTGCTTTTTAAGTGGTTTAATTTCAGGTTTTTTTTGGTCGCTAAATTTGCTTGTTGCGTGTTTTACTTGAATAATGAATCTGCTGATCTTTTTATTGTTTCTATAGTGCTCCTTTCAGTGAGTTCTGTTTGATTACTGGGAACCGGGCCCTATGGAAGTTGTTTTTCCTTCCGATTATGCAGGATTTTGATGTGAATTTAATAACTTTATTTTGTTTGATTGTGTTGATTTTTTTTATTTTTTTTGGCTGTATACGTTTTTTTAAGTCCTTGTTTGCCAATCATTTAGGTAATGTTTGTGATTTATTCGTTTTATTACCGAAGCCTGTTCAAAATTAAAAAGAGACTTGATACTAGCACTGTGTGTTTAATGAACATATTATCGTTCTTGTTTGCCTATTGTCTCCGTAAATATTTAATGTAAAGTTTTTGTCTTTCTGTTATTTGTTTAAAACCCAATGCCTGTGCATAATGAAGGAAAAGAAAGTATTGTTTTTATAGGCTGAGCTGCTCATAGATGAAAATTTGGGCATTTGACAATAGGCCTGAGTTGTAAATTGTATTTAGTTTTTTAAGCCACAGATACTTTAAAAGGTGAGGAAGGCTTTCAAGAATAAGAGCTATGCTAGCATAGTGTTATAACAAAGTGGTGAATCAGGACTTGTAATTGGACAATGAGATATGACGACAGTTCAGGACTTGCACTTTGGTGTTGGGAATGGTCATTACTTGGCGACTGAACAGAGTCGTGCCTTAGGAACGTTGGCAGAGAACAATGACCATGATCTCGATTTGAGGCCAGTTGATAGTGGCGATATAGGTATGGGACAAGATGATATTGGTCATAGTTATTTTTTGGCTCTAGTGATCGACCAAGAAGTGGCTCTTTCACATTGTCAAGATGGAGAACGTGATCATGAGTATGGTGAAGGTAGCGAGTATATGAGAATAAGTATGATCCGCTTGATCAGAAAGTGTTGAATGGTGAAAGTATAGAGACGAGACTTAGTCAGGAAGAGAGGGTGCGGACAACCATGATAGACGATTGATTGCTACATCAAGTGTCAATGAATTGCATTTCTCTGAGGATAATGAATTGGCTGTGTTGGAGAACTGCGATGTTGATGAAAACTTTGAGGTTATGCATCAGAACACTTAATTGGTTGTCGTCTCTTCTCCTCTTCATTCCATTGTGCAGCCTCAAGTTCTGACCACTTCTCCTATTGTTCAATCTCGAACTGTGGCTCCTTTACCTACACACGAATTTATTGTGGGGCAAGAGTTTCCTGATGTGAAGAGTTGCCGCAGGGCATTGAGGGACATGGCAATTGCCCTCTATTTTGAGATTCAAACTGTCAAATCCGACATGAGTCGTTTTACTGCCAAATGTGCTAGTGAGGGATGCCCATGGCGAGTCCATGCTGCTAAGCTCCCTGGTGTTCCTAACTTCACCATTAGAACAGTATACTCTGAGCATAATTGTGGTGCAATAGCTCATCTTGGTCATCAGCAAGCGTCCATTGAGTGGGTTGCTAATTCTGTAGAAGAACAACTCAGGGAGAACCCACATTACAAGCCAAAAGAAATATTGGAGGACATTCATCGTGCTCATGGTATAACTTTGTCATACAAGCAAGCATGGAGAGGGAAGGAAAGATTCATGGCTTCTCTTCGTGGTTCGTTTGAAGATGATTATCGCCTTTTGCCACAATATTGCAACCAGATAAGACGGACCAATCCAGGGAGTATGGCATCAGTTTGTGTCAACCCAATAGATAATAGTCTCCAGCGCCTATTTATTTCATATCAAGCATCGGTATATGGATTTCTCAATGCTTGTCGGCCACTTATCGGTCTTGCTAGGACTGTTATAAAGAACAAATACCTTGGAACCCTGCTCTTTGCTACAAGTTTTGATGGAGATCGGGGACTCTTCCCCTTGGCATTCGGTGTTGTTGATGAAGAGACCTGTGGTTCCTTTCTGAGCTGCACAAACTTCTCGACATCAATACTCAGAACATGCTGAGGCTTACAATCTTGTCTGATCCGCAGAAGTGCATTGTCGATGCTGTGGAATTGAACTTCCCAACCGCTTGCCATGGCTTCTGCATGCTTCATCTCAGTGAGAGCTTTTGGAAGGAGTTCAACGACAGCCTTCTTAGTGAACTTCTCTGGGAAGCTGCATACGCTCTCACAGTCGTGGAATTCAACTCCAAAATCCGCGAGATGGAAGAGATATCCCAAGACGCTGCATTTTGGGTGCAAAAAGTTCCACCTCACTTATGGGCCAATTCATATTTCGAAGGATCACGTTTGGGCAACCTGACGGCCTACATCATCGAATCACTGTATTCTTGGATTCTCGAAGCCGCCAGTCTGCCAATAGTTCAGATGATGGAGTGCATCCGGAGGCAACTAATGACGTGGCTCAACGAGCGTCGTGAAGCCAGCATGCATTGGTCATCGACACTGGTTCTTTCTGCTGAAAGGCAGGTCTCCGATGCTCTTGATTGTGTGCGGAGCTATCAAGTTCTCCGCGCAAATGAGGCTCAGTTCGAAGTCATATCCATTGCGATTGCTAAGTTCATCGACAGAAGGATCTTCCGGCTATTTCCGGAAAACTTTGAAGACTCGGTTTAATAAACATCGGCGCGGAGGAAAAGCCATGCAAAGTCAAAGGCTGATTCACGCGGATTGTAGTGATGGAGTGACGATATCTGATTGGTCGAAGGCTGATTCACGGGGATTGAAGTGATGGTGAATCAGGGGAAGAGAAATAGCCAAATAGGGTTGCAACATGGTAAAGGGTTTGGCTTTAAGTAAACCCTAGAAATGACGGGCTATATGAATTGGTGTGGTTGGGCTGCTTTGAATTCAAATGGGCCGACAAAGAGTAAAATGTTGGCTCAATGTATTTCGAAAGTGACAGGCCCATTTCACATAATATGATTAAGCCTATAATTGTTAGATTAATTAATGGAATAGTTTTTTATAGGGCAAATAGCCAGAAAAAATATGAAGTTTTGGTCAAATTTTGGTCAGTCCTGTAAGTTTGAAAATCAGCCGCTAATATCATGATTTTGAGATTTTTCGTAATTATCCCACGACGAAAAAATTTGGTATCTTACGTGTCTTAAATTATTGACGGGTCGTATACATGTTTTAAAATTAATGACGTGGCTGACTAATTGGTGCAAATGTGGCTGATTTAGTTACCGGACATTTTCTCCACGTAAGATTCTTAAGATTCTTTGTCGACCACATTAACAACAATTTCTCCCCAAATCAAGTATCATGGGACAATGGCGAAAATTGTCAAAGTCATGATATTAGCGGCTGATTTTCAAACTTGCGGGATTGACCAGAATTTGACCGAACTTCATGGTTTTTCCGGTAATTTGCCCTATTTTATATAATCTGATATATATAACAAGAAATGGATAGTGCAAAAATTTTAACTCCTTTTCAAATTAATAATTAATACAAAAAAATATATAAAGAATAGTTTAAGTTTCTTAGGCTTGTTAAATGTAGGCTATGAGTAAATCTAATGGGTTGCATCCGAACTTAAGAATTCATATTTCGAAAACATCATTTAAGATTGATTATACTTTATAGTCGTAATAAAAAAATAACCTTTCATTAATTTTTTATGAAGGTCGATGAGCGAATTTTCGATCCTATAATGTTACTCATTTCTTCGTTTATTCTCTCTCACTCTACGTTGAAACCTACAAGAAGATTAGAAAAGAAAAAATAGTAAGAGAAGAAATGAAGAAATGAGCGACACTTTGAAATCGAAATTCATTCATGTGCCAAAGGATGGGCCTTAATATATAATTAATCAATTATATATCAGCTTAAAGAACATGTTAATGCATAGTTCATCACAAAAGTATCTCCAAGAAACTTCAATAAATTTATAATATTTATAAAGCGTGTTATAGTCTACAAAAAGCCATTGTTTATTTTGTTTTCTTCCGAAAAAGGCAAATAGTGCAATTATTATTCAAGTCATCGGCGGTCCCATTTGCATGATACAAGTTTTCTTCGTTTTGACTAACGTTACAAGATATTCAAATGATTATATTAAGGGTGGGTTTGGTACACAAGAAATGGCAAGATGGACTATTTATCCAGTCTTTTCGGCCGTTTGGTAATCAAGACGAGGCCCGTGTTAATTAACACGGCCCGTCTTGAACCGCGTTCATCCCCAGATTGCTCTGGTTTATTTATCCTGCCCATTTCTCCCGATAAGTCTGCCTCTACGAACAGTAACCTAGATAGAAAAAGGGTATTCCCTTCTTCACCCCTGGCCACCGTGTTTCTCTCTTTCTCTTTCCTTTGTTGCCCTCACCCTCGACGGTGGAGAGGCGGCACCGTGAGTAGAAGGACGCCGAAGGAGATGAGATTGAGCCGT
>JAYDZE010550671.1:0-13559 GCA_034509125.1 Monilaria moniliformis | reverse complement strand
ATATATATATATATATATATATATATATATATATAGAGAGAGAGAGAGAGAGAGAGAGAGAGAGAGAGAGAGAGAGAATTAGCTTGGGTCTCAAAGATTATGACATGGTGATAGTTCAACAAGTTTAGAGACTGGTGTCCATTTGTGGAATTGGCACACAAATTTCATGCTAGTACTTCATTAAGAATTAAATAGACACAATATTATTTGATTTTGAAAAGAAGCATAAATAAGAATTATGAATTGTTCTTTTTTTTTGTCATATACTAATTAAAGTTATAAATTTTGCCGTTCTTAAGAGCAAACTCAATATTACCTAATTTAGCCTACACGCTTAGTGAGTTACTTAACTTAGTAACTTGCCTTGCTATTTAATTAGATTAACTAATTCTATAATTTTATCGTTGAAGAATAATTAGATTGGTAAGATTATTTTTCTTCAATAAATAAAAAGAAGGTTCGAATCACCTAGCATAATTAGTATATCCGTGTGTTTCAAAAATTTAGAAAAATCATGTGTTACATAGTATTTATAATCTTTTATTAGGAGCATTTATGTGGTGGTTCGCTGATGTTTTTTTCTTCTTCTTCTGAAATAGTGTATTAATTTTAAAAAAATAGTTGTTTCTACTCAATTTAATGGGTAATTATAGGATATTCAACAATGGAATTAAATAATTTGAAATTGAACTAATTAAACTCACATATGATATTGGTGGGCATTAAATTAGAATACATCGATATAAATTAATTTAATTTTGCACGCGAGTGCAAAATGATCATGTAAATTTTGGGAGTCTTCCTTCTAAAAAATAAATAAATAAATAATTTTGGAGTCATGAAAAATTCACAAATATATATAGTTATCAATACTTCAGTTTGTATTAATTAATTTTTGCATTTCAATCAGAACTTTTAATTTGACAATCATTACAGTTTATTCGGTAATTTAAAAATATGAAAAATATCCAAATTAAATAGGAATATCGAATAATATTTCTTTTACTAAATCACTGCACATTCATTACAAATAACAAATTCTAGCAGCAATTAATCTTGATTGGCACGTTTGCCTATTCTCTGACTTCTGGTTCTTTTTGTACTAGATTGTGGAACAGTTGTTGGGATATGAATGTCATTATTTTGTTGCCTTATTAAACAATTTACTGAGTTGAGCAATATCTTATAATAGAAAATAATTATAATTTTTTCAACGATATTGTGTAAATGTCACATTTTAGGTCTTCGGTGTTCTTTTGGATGTTTCAACCGAAGTTTGGCTAGTTTGGGGCCCTTGTACTATTTCTTGAAAGAAATAAGAAAGTAATCCAAATATAAAATCTCAAACAAGATACCCAAACTAATATATAATATCATGTCTTCGCATAACAAAAGCAAAAATGAAAATCTCATTGGAGGCATCCAAACTAATATATAATACCATGTGATGTATTTTTCGCATAAGAAAAATAAAAGTTAAAATATCATTTAAGGTACGCAAACGAATGTAAAATATCATTTTAGGTACTTCTCGCATAACGAAATCATAAATGAAATAACATTTGAGGTATCAAAACTAATGTTTAATCTCATTGTAGGTATTACATACCCACTCCAGATTAATTCTTTCCTTTATCACAAGAAATTGGAACCACAAAATTCATAGATGATATACCCCATTTGAAATAAACCCTAAATGTAAACAATAGAAAATTTCATACCATATTCGAGTTCGGGTTCGAACTGAGTCGCATTCGGTGGACACAATATCCATTTATCATCATCCAAAAATATTGTCTCAGAAACCCTGAAAAATGATGATGATTTAGATTGTCCACTTTGCTTGCATTTTGTACATTTTGGACCCACATTTATATACTTTCGTTGTTAAAAAGAGAATTAGAAAATCTAAATATAGAGACTTCAAACGTAAATTTTTTGAGTTTTTGTAAAAGAAAGAGAAATAATTAAAATAAACAGTACTGCCCCATAAACTAAATAATGTGTCAATTTCTATACTCTAACACTTCAAATGTCAATTTTTTTTTTATATTAGAAATCGTAATAGTGAGACCTTTAAAATATGTAGATCTTCACTCTAATTCATTATAAATAGAGATTTGGCAGAGTTATTGATAACAGATAATGGTACCCATAATATAATCAAGTAATAAAGAACTTAGTTGTTTATCTGTAAGCTATTAGGTTTATTCACTGCGGACCTCGAGACCGGGTACTGCTTTTTTTTTTTTTTTTTTAAGTAATATTTTTAAGTGTTTGTCCCTTTCCCAAATTCTAATTAGTTCATTAACGGGATATGATAAAAAAAAGGAAAAGAAAAAATAATATTTCTCCTTTGTTTGGCGATGAGACCTCAGATACAAATATTGAAAGATTCAACTGTGTAATTAGTTTTTGATTTGATGTACTCTATTTTTAGTTTTGTCCATTGCTCGTAAGATGAAAATTTCGTAAAAGCAAAAGTAGATTCCGATGCAATTACAATTGTAATTGGCTCTCGTCGTATAAAAAGAGATGATGATGGCCTACAACTACAAGAAAAGAAGTTATATTGATGGATTGCCTAAGCATTATTATGATTATTTGTATATGTGGGGGCATTTTTTCTAAATAATTTCACGAAAATCGCAAGTAAAATGATTACAAAGTACAATATGGTCGCCAACTAATGAATTTGGAGGGGCCAGCACAAATACGGTAGATTCTATCGTGTTTATATTATATATTTGGAACAAATGTTTTTTGTTTTTGAATTTGTCCAAATTTGACAATTTCTTGTCTAAACTTTTTGATGTAGCAACTGGTCAAAATTAAACTTACACGCACTGATGTATTATTCCATTTATCATTGTAAATCAAACAAGTAAGAAAATCTAAGAGTATTGCTATTAACATTAAATTGCACATGCAAGCAGTCGAGCACTGTCGTCTGTCGAGTATAACATGAACTTATAATATACATTTGTTACATAACCTTAAACACCTATAATCGGTGTATATGTATTAGAAAATTCGAATCATACATGTAGTAATACTTTTGGAAGTATATTTGAAATGGGTTATTATAATGATATCTGTATAATTATTGCGTAATTAAGTTAATCTACAAATATTAATTGTAAATCAACGCAGTTCTTTGTTAAACTGAATCCACTTGCCAATTATATATCAACCACCTGTATCGTTCATGTCGTTGATTCGTTATGTCGTATTTCATCTAATAATGTACTTAAATATATAAACAGTAGTAGTATGATCGTGTTGTCAACATTGTTTACAAGGAAGTAGAATAAGTTGGAACCAACAAAATAATGAATAAAAGGGCATGCTTCAGAATATTTATTTTAACAACGTAAATCAAGTATTCCTGAGCAATGAGCATATTTGGGGGTCCCCTTCCTCCACCAAAATTCAGCCACAGATAATGCAATGAAGTATAAGATCGAAATATTAATTATAGAAATGAGATAAGCTTCATAATATAATAATAGTAATGATTGAAAGTTTAAGCATCAAATCCACCATCTCGCGAAATTATGCCATTCACTCATCAAGGCAGACAACCTAGTACGGTACCAAACAAAACTAGGGGCGTCTCTCTCTCTCTCTAGAAGCCAATGAACTATCGCCTCTTGCAAGTTGCAATTAAGATTTTCTATTCTTATTTCAAATTATTATGTTGAAATTAAAATCTCAATAATTCTATAATGAAAATAAGACATATTTTGTCTTTGTAAAAATTAAACATATTCAGAATTAAAGAACTATTCTCTTTTAAAAAAATTCTCTCTATTACACAAGTAAGAATTAAATGCGCGGAATGAAGGCTATGGTGATCGGCTACAATAATCGTTAAAAGAATGGAAGCTATGGAAATAGAGTTATTTGATTAGTAATTTAACCTAGCTACAAGGAAAAGTATTTATTAATATTTTTTATTATTTATTAAATAAGTGGTTAATTTGACCCTAACTAGTTTAACGGGCCGAAATATGGCCTATACGAGGCCCATTTAAAATGGTTACGCACACACATCCAATTTGTGACTGTGGGCTTTCGAAAATTTACTTCTTTCATAATTAGAGTTAGGTCCACCAGCTACAATCTACAAATTAAGGCTGGTTGTTTGGACTTTGGACCCACTCTGATTTAAATAAAGTTGAAATGGATTATCAGAATTTGATTTTTAGAGAGCATGGTCATGAATTAGATTATAGACATTATATTTTTCTCTTAAAATGGAAAGTTGGAGGAATTCCCCAAGGAAAACTGGATTTGGATTTTGAGCTACAACTCAAAGGTTTCTTTTGAAAAGACTACAACTTCGAAAGTTGATTGTAGCGTACAAAAGCTGATTACAAACACAAGAGTAAAAGTGCAGAAAACAGTTGATTAATGAATTGTCTGTTTAAATGGGGAATAAATGTGTAGATCAAATAAATGACAACGTAAAATGTAAGGATACATCGCTCACGTGGCTTCAAAGTTAAATCTGTACGGCACAAGAATTCAAATCTTGTGCGATTTCAAGAAAATGGGGAGGGCGAAGCGGCGGCATATATTCATGGCTCTAGGGCTCCTTATGCTCATGGGAATCGCCATTCACTTCCGCCTTTGGGCTATCGATCGTAGAGTCTCTTCTAATGATTCCGAGCTTTTGAGGTTTGCTAATTTTTCTTCATTTTTATTCCCCCACCCCCCTCCCCACCAAAAAAAAAAAAAAAATCTTCATATTTCTCCCCCCCACCTTCCCTTTTGCTGCTCCATGTAATTTGCTTTACTGATTTTTGGACTCGATTGTGAACGCGGTTGATTTTTAATCAGAATTTGTTGCTGAATTGATGTTAGGTTTCTCGCAGACGTGTCTGTTAATTGCGCATTCGTACGAAGTTGTGAATTCAAACAGAATTATGCATTTGACTACTATGATCGATCTGCTTTTGTGTTGATTACTTCCTTGTAGGAGACAATTTGATCTTGCTAACAGAGAAGCTATGGATGAATCTGCAGAGTGGAGAAGAAGGTTTGATTTGGAGTTCGAGAAGGCTGCCAAGTGCGCTAGGGAACTGGAGGAAGTATGTGCTTAATTTTTCTAGCAGTTACTATTAACCCTATCTGCTCTGCATATATCTCATTGATATTTTGGATTACCACGAAAGGAGCAATCACATCGCTAGATATTAACTTTGCTCATAGCTTCAGGGCACTTTGAGCTGTGGTTGGACTTCTTCGACTAGATTAATTAGGTGCTTATTAATATAATCTCTTCTTTGTAACAATAATATTCCAAGTAAAGGAAGCAGTCGGGTAGAATTTGCTCTACACAGTTCATGTTAAGGAAAGCCACTATCATGGTATCACTAACCATTCTCTATGTACAATGATATGCCAGGAGTTTCATTGGGAGACACTAGCTACTTGAAATTGCTAAATTACCAATTAGATGCACTTCTAGGCGTGATCGCACATTTGGAGAAGTAGAAAACTTGAGGTAGTGCAGGATATTTGTATTTGATGCTTTGATATCTTTTAGTTTTTGTCGTCCTTGTTGCTAGACTTCAAATGCACGCGGTTTGAGTTTCTTGTTCTAGTGAATGGAAAACCTTTCCGGTTGTGTTCAACATTGAATATGCATCCTCAAATCCTAGTGATAATGATGGACAAGTAGCTTGTTATGTAATTCTTAGTTCTTACCTGGCCTTTGTGTGTGTGTCGTGTTAAATATGTTTCTCTAGATTAATCAAGTTTTTGGTTGAACAAAACCATATTTTCTTCACTTATTTTACATTTGGCTCTTTCGGGAGAGAGGCAGCATCTCTAAACCGAGCTCTCCGTTTGTATAGATTAAGAAGTCTACTGGAGAAAAAAGAAAGGCTTCAGCTGTCCTGAACAAGAAAATGGATATGTTGCAAAAGGTGCCTCATCTTTTGAACTTCATTTTAGAGTCCTTTACTTTATGAGATATATTGCATCTATGATCTCTGAAATGCTTTAACTTGTCATTGCCAGGAAAATGTGGATTTGCTTGAGCGAGTAGAGTCGTTGAAACAAGAGCTTGAATCAGAGAAACTAAAATGCAGCACGCGTAACATGTGATGCCGTTGGAGTGTAATCTTGGAGGGTATCATTTTTTCAGATCAGTTGACATTTTAGTTGACGTTATCTGAGATTGAAACATATGTGGATCCTCTAATCCTCAGACCTGATCGTGTCCCCAAAATCTAGCTCATTAGTTTGTGTTGCCAATGGCAATTGGTATTTGGATAGAAGCAATTTGAACATATTTATGAATACAAATATGATGGTCCGATTGTCAAGTTCTATAAAGAATATGATTCAAAGAATTTTTAAGTCGCAAATCAAAATAATCAGCACACTTCAGATGATTTCTGATTGTCTCTTCCATCCAAACTCCATTATTTGACTGCTTGAACCAAGATTCGGTCTTGTATGATTTATTTTTCAGTCTCATTTCCAAATACCACACCAAGATCTCAAGTAAAAACTAAATGTATATAATAACACTGTTTTACATAGTGTGACCAGATTAAAAACAAAAATGGAACCAAAATGTAAACAAGAAAATACAAGGCCTGCATGAGAAGACGCTCTAAGCGCTTGAAACAAACAATCTTCACCTAAAAACACACCTATTTTCAACAATCAGCATTCGATAGGGAAACAGTTATTTTTCCACCTCAAGGGGGGAAAAAAAGTTGTACATGCTACCAAACTCCCTAAAACCACCGAATCAGTGATATAAATGATAAGGATCTCTTTGCCTGACCAACAAAGCCAGAAAAAGGAACCAGAAGCTACAAGTAGCAAAATCCAATCAATCATCAAGTCTCGTGACAGTTCTTATTTTGCGATGCTTGTAACATGCTATCGAGAAGCCAGAGACCAAAAATTCAGCAGAAATGAAGGAGACACAGCAAACCAGCACAGAAAAGCCATGGCTGTAGCCGACATGAATCTTGTGCAGTGGTTCAGATTACATTTATCAAGATCATTTCCGATGAGGACGGTGATACCAGCTGACGCACAGGCTGCAGCGAATGTTAGAGTGGAAGTAATCTGCAGTAGACAGTATATGCATTTAGGAGAATGGAAAATATATAAAGTGTCTGACTAATGGGCATGCGTGCATCATGCCGGACCGAGATACAACTGTAAAGAGCATAAGCCTTCAGCTAACAGAAGCATTAGAAATAAGCTTCAAAATCATATGCATGACTGAAAAGTGATTAAGAAAGAAAATAGCAGATAGAAGAATGAAAGTAAATACTGACAACATATAAGAGCTTGCCTCTCCAAAAAAAATATAAGAGCTTGAGAACTCCAGTACAGCACTACAACTAACAGCTAATAGTTGAAAATAACTCAAATGGCTAAATTATTTAACTTTAATATTTGTGTTAAAAAAGTAATCCATAACCAAATTGCAGGAAGGGAAAAGACCGTTTTGAGCATGACAAAATGAAAATCACCATATACTTGCAGTACCGCATCTTTTTGATAGGCAAACACTACAGAGATGCTAATGAATAAAGCAACTACTATCAACTAAAACTATATCAATGTAACATACTATGCTATCCCAACACTCAAAAATTGAAACTAAGTGCATCTATGCGTGGCTTTTACAACTACAAGAAGAGAGTCTAGATAACATTCAAAACACAAGAAGACATGGCCAGGGTTAAAATGATTGAGGCCAAATAAACATATTTCAAAAAAAGGCACTTCACTAAAAACTTGTAAGAGCTGACTATTTAGTTTGCCAATCAAATAAGTTTCTTACCCCATCACCAATAGCAAAAAAACTGACAACTCCAGCATTTCTGAAACTTCGCCTCACCATGAGAGCATATACATCAGTAAGAGCCAGAGACAGGCTCCATAAACTTTGCAAACCAACAGCACCAACAAGGTAGCTAAATAACACAAAAAGAAGTTCTTCTTATTCATAATCTGTTCTCAAAAATACAACATCTCACCAAGAAGAAACAGTGGTGTACAAATAGAACAATAAAAACATTAGAAGAGATAAAGTGCAACTTCATTAAATGCATCATCCCGGTCAAGTATATGAGCTAATTCCACATCACCCAATCAACAATACATCCCGAGTTTAAAAGATCTAATATAGCAACTTCATTTCACCTTCAATCACGGTAGAAATAAAAAGTTTTCCTTCAACATAAATATTCACAAAAATAGCAAATTATAAGAACTACATGGCGAAAATCCCAATGGTAAGAGCTAAAGGCATCATATCGTCTATCAGGTCTCCTCATGCTGATTAAGGGCATAGTCTAAACTTGCAACACTTAGAAAATCCTACGATGGGTTCGGCCATTTAATCATCTACAGCATAATCCCGAGAGAGTGATTATTTATCTCCACAATCTACAACCACAAGCTAGAAAAAACGTAAAGTTTTCAAGAACTCACAGCCACCACTCGAAATTCAAGGAATAGAGCGCATTATCAATACTTTTTAAAACTTTACCAAACCCTAAACCCTAATTTCAGACAAAAGATCAAATTATCTAGAAATGAGGGCGATTAAGTGTTCACCGGAAGGCGGTGACGGATGGGAAATCGGAGGTCGTGGCCATGACGCACAGAGAAACGGCGGCGAAGGCGAACTGGCAGAGGCGGAGGACGAGAGCGCCGGTGGTCCCAGCCATTCCCTGAACGTCTTTCATCCTAACTCTGGGAGGCGCGGCCTCCGTCGTCGGCGGAGGAGCCTCCACCGGGTGCACCGCCGGACCGCTCATTTGCTTATTCCTTCAGTATTCGCCCATCGATTCAACACTAGGAAGAAATATTTATATATAACGCGACGCTAAATTGGGTAGAGAAGAAAACAATATGTGATTTAGAGTAGTTTTCTTATAGTCGAAAAGAAATCAGAATGATTGTCGCGGAGGCGCTGACTGCTGACGACGGTGGCTAAGGTCAGCTGTCTGATAAATTAAGCAAGCTTACACACTGACTGCTGCTCAGTGTTTTGCTTGAAGCGTGGTTTGCTTTTAGCAACTTTAACTCTCTTCTTTTAATGGCGGGCTCCACTTCTTGGACTTGAACCATTTCCGATCGTGATGGGAAACTTGGTTAACTGAACACGTATATATTCATTTTTTAAACAAAAAGCATGTTTATAAAAAATAAAATAAAGAAGACTTAGGGTGATTCTAAATATAGCCCCCAAATTATTCACTATAATTTTTTATATAAAATAATAATAGAGCTACTGTTATATCCCTATAACCTTTTTCAATATTATTTTTGTTGGCAATACATAAAAATAATCTCTCGATTTCAATGAAATTCCGTTGATGTGTTGGGGCTATAGTGAGAAATTTAGGGGCGCCAGTGGCGGATCCAGAAGTGGAAAACGGAGGGGGCATAATTAGTTGCATTAAGCTAAATTTTTCAGCCATCTTCTTTTTCGGGACGGGCCGGCGGCTAAAGGAGGGGGCGACCATGACAGTTTTCCGACGGAGATAAAGGGAATTGCTCGTATGGGGGGTCGGCCGCCTCCTCCGGCCCCCCGGATCCGCCACTGGCCGGCGCTATGTTTACAATTATAGTTTGATAAATCGAATTCGAGAAATTGTAAAATCTGATTGTCAAAATGAGGTCTCTTACCTGTAAAATATGGTCGGACTAAGTCGACAATCCACATCACGCATTGGGCCCATACAACCTCACCCTCACCCTCAATCTCTTTCTTGGCCCACATACATATACTGAGGCCCAAACACTATGGGCCAGGACTTCCCTTTTTCCTTTTGCTTCTTTTCAATTTATTGATGCAAATTACTTTATTTCTTTATTCCTTGGGCGATCTTCATCCTTTAAAAAAAAATCTCACTTTATATAAGCATGCGACATATATACACATAATATACAGGTTGTTGTAACTGTATGGGCGCAACAAGAGATGAACTATCACGACTGACTGAATTTAGATCTGACATACTTTCTGTGTGTGTGTGTGTGTGTGTGTGTGTGTGTGTGTGTGTGTATGTAATTAGTTTACTTGAACGTTGCTTAAATCAGTTATCCATGATTTAGTAGCACTGCAGTGCCTTCTTCAAGTGGATCGCTTACAGTTGTGTTTGTAAATGACAATTTGGAAGGATGTAATATTATTTATTTTGTATGAAATAATGTAGGTGATTAAATTTGATAGTTGCCACTTGCCACCCAACGCAACATGGGGCATGCAGTCGGACATTGGATCTCCCAATTGCAGAAACATATAAAAACAGCTGGTTTTATGTGTCTGAACCTTGGGAAAGAAACCGACACTTTTTCATAACTTGATTTCGAAGCTAGTCAATATGATAATCCCATCAAACAGCAACCTTTTATTTACTCGAAATCATTAGTAATTTGTAGTACCATTTGAAGGTATCTAGATCCGACGATGTATTAGAAAAATGAAAGAATATTTAATTCATAATAATCTCATCCTAAATAATCGCGATCTTCGGCCTCCATTCTCTTCTTTTGTTAATTGTTTTGATCGAAAACTATTTCTGTCATGCAAAACTACATCTTCTTGATGTCTTTGTGAATAAATGATTTTCGATTTAAATTTGAAAGCGCTAATTAGATTAATTAATTAATTATCCAAATCAATTGGTAAGAAATTCATCTTCTGGTTGGAGGTAATAATTGAATCATGTCTGGCTAGCTAGGCTATGGAATGCACATCATCTAATACTTGTTGTGGTGGTGATCGGTCGTATTTTTGTTAGGGATAGGGATCCCAGATGTGCTGAAAATCAATGATGCCCCTTTTCAAGTATCGCGACGCCAGAATCATCCATTCTTCAACAATTGTATGTATATTTCCCTATCTAACAATAAGACTGAAATATCATTCTGAAAATCAAGCTTCACCAGTTTATGCATGGAAAGCGATGCCTTTATTAAAGCATTCTTCTGAACGTGAGGAGGTAATTCTCTCAATTACTAGTAATACTTCATTTTTGCAGCATATATATAATTTCTTATCCAATAACATTAATAAAAAAAAACCCGCTCGGCCAGGTGTTATAACTTAATACAATTATGTTTTTTCTGTGCTTTGGGCATGCTAGCTCCAGTTCGACTTGCAAGCAGGAGGCAGAGGTCATTTATTTATTTTATTAATTAGCAACTTGATTTATATATCTATGTATGTGGTTTCTCTTATAACATCAAGGACAACAACGTTGGAACATGATGTAATTTGCGAGAAGCTAACACTTTCTAGTACGATTTAAAGCCCAAATTACGCTACTTTTGCTCAAATTTGGTGTTCGTCATTGTAATTTCGGCACTGCTCATACGGCTTCTTGTCTTCGAGTATTATGCTATTTATTATTGGAAAACATTTGATTGTGGGTAAAAGCTTTTATTTCTTTAGCAATATGTCGGGTTAGAATTTTTCGTATAATTATGACTGTTCACTCAGAGGATACAGAGTCCGGACCCCAGCCGATGATGGGCGAGAGGAGCCGAAATTGGGCAGAATTGACGACCCAGCCAGCGCTGGTCGGCACTTTTTGCGCCTCGCCCAGCCGCCGTGGGAACCCAGTCGAGGCTGGCCGGTAGTTCATTGCGTCGATAGGCTGGGAACCAGTCAGAGTTGGGCAGTAGTTCATTTCTAATTCTTGTTGCAGTTACCACGATACTCTAGTAACTCTACCACCTTTTATATATATTTTTCTTTCCATTTCTTTTTTAAGGAATCCAATTTTACGTGTGATCCAACTCATGATTATTGGAAAGCTAATAATTATTTAATTGACTTTATTGTTTCTGTTAACCCTCCCATTTTTAGAAAATAAATAAATAATTAATTAGATGACTTTTATCATACGTTCCAATGTGCGATCACGGGTTATTATTAATTATTAATTATAGTCCTTGATTAACTGATCAAATGTCCCATTACCAAAATGAAACCGCAGCCACTAATTAAAATGTATTGCGTGATAGAACGACAGTGCCCGGAAGTATTTATGCATTGGATTAATATACATGTGGATATCGATGACGTGAATTTTTCTGCAAAATTCGATTAATTTCTGAAGAAAATTACACAACAAGTAAATAGTTCTAATTATTGTTCATCTGCTAAATATATGAATTCAATTATGATTTTATATCATATTTTTATATGTATTTTTCGTTGCGTTTTATTAGATAATGACAAGAATTTCTAACACTAACAACGTAATATATATTGTCAAATTGAATGTCACATGCTCACTATCCTATTAGTGTCAGAGCATTTTTACTATACATACTATCATAGTGTTACTACAAATCACAAAATAATATTATTTAAGTGGAGAAGATGTAATGTAATACTATTGATATACATGCAAACTCCCCCATAAAAAAATGCTACTCACTCCGTTTAGAAAAACACACAATATATATATGCTATATTGGGTGTCCATGAGAACTAATATAGTTTTTTTTAAGACATGATCTCTCACATCCTATTTTATATTTAAACTTTATAGACACTTTTTATTTATCAAAATACCACATTTTTTCCCATAGTTATACTTATTTTCACTACAAACACATCCATCAATATCTATCAACTTAAAAAAAAAACTTGTGCATAACGAAATTGACAAAACATGCACTAATTCAAAACATGACCGGTGACATTATTGGAACTAAAGAAAATAATACAATCCGTACATCTAATTGATTTGTTTAGCGTGTCCAAATGAGTTCCTATTTTTCCATCGACTTTCCAATTAGTATAAGGAATCAATCTAATAGAGTCAGAGAAGGCGTGTGCATGTGTTGGCAATCAAGGTAAAGAAAGTGATCCAACATTGTTCTAAAATTGGCAGTTTCACATGTTCCAACTCATCATTTTCTTTTATATTTTTCTTTTTTCTTCCAACTCATGATTCAAAAGCAGATGTTTAGTAAATTGATAGAATAGATAAACAAAATAATATATATTAATCTATTATTTATTTTAAATAATTGATTAATTATGAATCTATTTGATCATTTAATTATTTAAATATATACAATCATATACTTTATCGAACTATCATTTCGTGTTTTACAGATGCACCTTTAATAACGTTCAGAGTTAACGTTTCTACTTCCGTATCCTTGTGCCTCAAATAGGATAGCATGTAGTTTCTTCGTTTGCGACTTCAATTAAAGCAAGTATACGGTCTTTCAATTGAGCACGACAACCCTCTTTTTTAGTTATATATTTTACTTGATAACTATTATATACTAAATATGCAGCATATTACATCACGAGAAAATTGGCGAATTAGTCCACTAAAAATAATTTAAGAATGCACATTTATTAGAACAAAGAACATATAAGATATATTTGTAAATTGATATATGAGTGGCAAACAACAAGTTTTAACTTTTAGGGGCTGTTTGGTAGGGGAGTTTGGCCCAAGATTAGTTTATTAATCTTGGTCCAACAGTAAAAAATCAGTGTTTGGTAGCTTAGACAAATCAGAAACTCGGCC
>JAYDZE010550660.1:0-13559 GCA_034509125.1 Monilaria moniliformis | reverse complement strand
AAACAACATTTTATATATATATATATATATATATATATATATATATATATTATAATATTTCGTCGATTCTACTTGAAAAAACAAAAAAATCGGCCGAAACTTGGAAAATCCCACGCCTAATGCGTGCGTCGCACTCGCACTATGATTGGCTGATAGACGCGAGTGTGCCTCTCAGGCACGTGGCGGCAAGAATGGCCCATGAGTCGGGGGCTTGAGCGCCTGCATTAGCGGGCGGCGGGTGACGGGCATGGACAAGGCGAGCCGCCGTTATTGATGGTCAAAATCTCGAGTATTAAGCTACGCACTAAAGCTATATTTTTCTATAACTTACTTTGAATGTCAGTGAAGATTTCTTTAGAAATTAATGAAATTAAAAAATAGGCCTTCTAATTCAAGGCCAACCTCCTCTTTGGACTAGAAGTCTATAACGTGGTCATCATGTGTGACAATTCCATATACATTCTTGGGTTTGAATTATTTCCACTTTTATATATGTAATTAACAATAACATAAATAGTAAAATATACAGTTGATCTGGATTGCGTTCACCTAAATAAAGCCTATTACTCCCCTTCAAAAAAAACAAATAGCCTATACTTTTATTTAAAAAGATTCCGTCGACGGCGAAAATACGTATTATTTTTTGTTTTGATTTTCCAAATAGACCACTCTCTTAATCAAACCCACTTAACTAAACCAGCACCAGCCCACAATTTCCCCACAACCGAACAATATATATTCACATCCATCTCGCCGCTCACCTTCCCATTATCAAACACACACACAAACTCTAACCTCTCTTCTCTTTCTCTCTCTAGAAACCATCAATGGCGCTCGAGCCTCTCTCCCTCACGTGGCTTCTGCAGCTCGGCCTCGCCTTCTTCTTCTTCCTCTTCTCCGCCGCCATGATTTTTATCGTTAGGCTGAAGCCGTCGTGCGGCTGCGAAACTTGCCAAACTTTTCTCACTTCGCGATGGACTCTGGAGTACAACAATCTATGCGATTGGTACTCCCATCTTCTCGCCAAGTCCCCCACCGGAACGATCCACGTTCACGTTTTGGGAAATGTTATCACCGCGAATCCGGATAACGTCGAGCACATGCTGAAAACGAGATTCGATAATTATCCAAAGGGGAAACAATTCTCCGCCATTTTAGGCGATCTTCTCGGCCGCGGCATCTTCAACGTCGACGGCGATCTGTGGCGGTTTCAGCGCAAAATGGCGTGCCTCGAGCTCGGTAGCGTCTCGGTGAGATCCTACGCGTTCGACGTCGTCAGCTCCGAGATCAAATCGAGGCTCGTTCCGCTTCTGCTTTCGAGCTCCGATTTCGATCTGCAGGATATTTTCCGGCGATTCTCGTTCGACAGCATATGTCGATTCTCCTTGGGATTGGACCCAGGGTGTCTCGCTCCGTCGCTACCAGCGGCGTTCGACCTCGCGTCGAAGCTGTCGGCGGAGAGAGCAGTCGCGACGTCGCCGCTGGTGTGGAAGATCAAGCGGTTTTTCAATCTCGGATCGGAGAAGAGCTTGAGGCAGGCGATTAGATCTGTTCACGAGCTCGCGGAGGGGATGATCAGACACAAGCGGGAGCATGGCGGCGCCTCCTCTGCGCACGAGGATCTCCTGTCGAGATTCATGGCGACGACCGACGACGACGTCTTCCTCCGCGACATCGTCGTCAGCTTCCTCCTCGCTGGCCGCGACACGGTGGCGTCGGCGCTCACCACCTTCTTCTGGCTCCTGAGCCGGAACCCCGCCGCCGTCGACGCGATCCGCGAGGAATCCGACCGCGTGATGGGGGAATCGATAGATAAGATCGTGACATTCGCGCAGCTCCGGGAAATGCACCACTTGCAGGCGGCGGTGCACGAGAGCATGCGCCTCTTCCCGCCGGTGCAATTCGATTCCAAATTCTGCGAGAACGACGACGTTCTCGCCGACGGCACGTTCGTCTCGAGAGGAACTAGGGTTACTTACCATCCCTATGCAATGGGGAGAATGGAGCGGATTTGGGGCGAAGACCGACTCGAATTCGACCCGAATAGATGGCTCGAAAACGGAGTTTTCAAGCAGAAAGACCCCTTTAAATACCCAGTTTTTCAGGGCGGAGTTAGGGTTTGTTTGGGGAAGGAGATGGCGTTGGTGGAAATGAAGGCAGTGGCGTTGTCTCTAATCAGAAGGTTCGACATCCAAGTGATCGGGTCGGGTCAGGCTCTGAAGTTCATGCCCGGGTTGACCGCCACGATCCGTGGTGGCCTACCTGCGATTGTCAGAGAGCGGAAGCATTAGAGCATCCGCTGTATATATGCTTCAGTTTTTGATATAGATATACACGCGCTCGCGTGTGGACGAAACGGCCACATTTTGTACATGTGAATCGCGGCCAAGGGGACAATCGATCGGTATTACTATGGTTCGTATCTTCGTCCAATCCGACAGAGCACGCCATATGTTTGTATTGTACATGTGACGTGGCGTTTGAATATTCAAACTTTGCCTTTGTATTTTGCTGGTCCGAGATCATTGTCGACAGAAGAGAAATATAATTAAATAGAATACGGGGCACAAAAGATGGGTACTATTAGGTCATAGGACTCAAATTTCATCATGTACCTACTTGATCAATGAAATTTGCCTGACACGATCTGACAGATCAGGATTCATTTAACGTTGCTCATATTCAAATTGAAATTTGTCTCTCGATCAACGAAATTGTATTATTAGCATACACATCTTGATGCCCATGTGTGATATATTTTGACCCACTAGTTTGTATATATACTCGTCGTGCAAACAACTTATGTCAAAATTTAAAAATGTTATTTTGTTAGGAGCATATTAATTCTATCTACATTGTGTGAACATGAGATCAGATTCACATAGTGCATACAATAAACTAAACATTGTATTATTTTGAAGGTTGGACCACATATTATTTTATTGGATAAGCCAAATAGACCAACATGAAGTGTTTCGTCACATTATATGAATTTATTTTTTGTAATTAATTAGTCGTTATGTCTGTTTCGTGAATATATATTATATATAGCTTATACCTGCAACTTGGGGTCATTATCAAATAATTTATACAATGTCTTTATATATCAAAAGGCTTGGAGTCGTCACACGTGGATACATGCATACATATTAGCTCAATTAAAAGTTAAGAACATTTTACCTTTGGAATATATATATTGATAACTGCTTGTCATGTAAGATGCAATGGACTTATCTTGAGAATTGTGTCTCATCCATTTGGACTTTATGCACATGTATGAAGCTTCATCAAGAATTAATTGTGAGAAATGTAGATAAATTGTATATATATAATGAACTTTTTTTAGATATTTTATATTTAAATTAGTTTATAAATATTATTTAATTTAAAATAAATTGATATATTATATATTTACTCTTCTTCAATAATTTAAAAAAAATTAACTTGATTAACTTTTCCATTAAATATCTACGTATTTATTTTCAAATCAATTTTGTGGCTTTGTTCGAAAGATCCACGAAGCCAATTTTTCAATAATATCTTTAAAAATAAAATAAGGGCAATTTAATAAAAAATAATATAATTAGTAATAAAATCAATTTAAATAAAATTGATTCAGTTGAATTTAAAATTTAAAAGCATTATGTATATAGAATTATGTACATTTATCTTTAATCCTATATATGTGCAGCCTACATACATAAATTATCATACCACTTTTACGTCGACAAGCGCATATATAATCCAATAAATTAACTAACAAATACATAAAATAACAGATTTACAGAGACGTCTACCTTGTTTTTATTTTTTTATTTCTGGCAACCATCATTAATTTGATTTCTTCCTGCAGTAATATTGTTGGGCAAACAGGGATAATGTTTACACCCACGTCGTATTACCTTTGTCATATATAATTAATCGTGTCGTATTCAAATTACTTGTATCTTAGTATCCAACATTATTAATTAATTTATTATTAATATTTTAGTCTCTTTAATTTATTATTTTGCTACATATACTATTTAAAGTGGCCTGATCAAGTCATTTTTAAATACCGTTGTGAGTTTGCAGTTGTCTGTTTTATTAATTAAATTAATGTGATTAAGTTTGAGTGATCAAGTACAAGTTGTATTAGAGTAAGGGCTAATTAGTCAACTCAAAAATCAATTTTAATACACAGCCGCCCATGCCCCCTTGAGGCTTACACGCATGTATTGTTAAGCAAGTTCATTCTGATAGAATATTATGAATTAATTAGTATGCTTCTTACAATTTCTAGGTCAAATGCTGGGGTTATGTACCCTTCTAAATCGCAATTGTTGGAAACCATGTGCAATTTTATCTTATCTTATACTTACTCCGTTTCATTAAAGATGTCTCGCTTTCCTTTTTGATTTGTCTCACACACTTCTATATTCGGAAAAAAAAATTATATCATAAATAACTTTTTATCTCTTATCATTAATACATCCAATAACTTTTTCTCTAGCATGAGTAGTTTCTCCCTCATCATTAATACATCTAACAATTTCTTATCTATAGACAATAAATAAATAACTGATTGCATAAAATCTCGTGTCATCACAAAATGTGATATCTTTAACGAGATAGAGTGAGTATTATTTAATTAACTGATTGCATAAAAAGGGAGATATCGAGCTTATTATGTCATGGAAAGGAATGTATACTCTCCGTATAGCCTTATTTATTAACTTGATTTAATAACAATTTTTGTGATTTTATCATCTTGAATTGTATAAATGTAATGCTCCTCCTACTCAAGAAAATTGAGATGTTTCATATCATCAAAACAAAACCATTTCTCTTTCGTTTTTTAATTTAATATTTTAAAAAATAAATACATAAAATGACATCGTTTTAATGACGTTGAATATCTCAATTATTCACACTATTAGATTTATACGAGTGAAATGTTATATGTAAAATTAGGATGCCAATGAATAATGAATTAATATATATAGCATTGTCCTATTCTCGAAGTTATCTTTAGTGCAGCCAATAAAACAAGGAGCCAATTAATTAATTAATTATGTGGCACGAGCAAGAATCCAACAGAGTGGCCTAGACCTAATTACCTATAGGCTATAGCCCAATAGTAATGGAGCCTCTAGATCATTTAGAATTGGAAATGTGCACTAACGAAAGGTAGCAAATTTGCCAAGTCTCGAGATTAAGCACCGCTAATTACGCCACAAACTAATAACTAAATGACAAACCAACACAAAAAATGTTAAATGAAGTTCGGTTTTTGTATAATACTCTGCTGAAAACCGCTGGATGTCTTAATCCTACACACACTCATAGATTTTGGCGCAGAAGGTGTTCCATTGTCGGTTAATTGAACATTATTTTGATTAAAATTTGTCATTTTAGATTTATTTTTTTTGGTGGAGGGGGTAATTAATCAGTCATTATAGAGTTTTGATCATAATTAATCATGCACCCATGTGATTATCTCTAATTGGACTGATTCAGTCTCAAATCTAGTGTTACATCACGTGAACGTTAATTTAAATAATATCCTAATTTGACACTTAGAAAATTAGGGGCAAAACTTAAAAAAGGAACGACAGTTAGTGGTCCAATTTGTCTTCCCAGCTAGTTATCTCGTATAAATTTATTAAATTAAAAGAGCCCATTGTTTATATCGGTATCTAGGGATGTCAACCGGAGCTACCCGCTCGGATTGGCACCGACTCTATCGGGTTGTCGGGCTAATTCGGTTACAGGTCATTCGGATTGTAATTTTTTCGGGTTAGAAACTCTCAACCCTAACCCTAAATTATCGGGTTTCGGGCTAATCCATCGGGCCAATCAGGCTAAATTTTTTTTATACTTTTTTAAATTAATATATTAATTTTGATAATTGTATATTTATTATAAATAAATACATCAATAAATGAATGTCATTTCAACTCAAAACTAATATATAGTTTTTAGAGAAGTAAGAAAATACATTTTTCTTAATAGATTATCATTTTTTATAATTTTATAATTTAAACATTATATATTAAATGTTATAGTAAAATATAGAAAAGTGAAATGATAAACATAACTTTCGAATATTGAATTAGAATGCATTTTTTCACATATATATTTGAAAAAAATCTTATTATAATAACTTTCAAAAGTTGGAAAAATAATAAATTAATAAAGTTTGAAAACTAAATAACAAGAACTTGCTAATTTTCGGGTCTAATTCTGTCTGGTTAATCGGGTCAATCCACGAGTTTTAGGCTAAATTGACATCCCTATCTGTATCCATATCTATATCTATATCTATATTTATATCTATTCAAATAACCAACCCTTTTAACAGAAGAGAATGGAAATTTTATTACAGATCAATGGAAATTTAATCCTTGCTTTTCTCCCAAAACAAGAAAAAGGAAAACACAAAATATGTGCATAATATTAGTGCAAATGGGCTTCGTACAATCCAATTCCAATTCTCAGTTATCTTGTGGGCCATTATAAAAGCCCAACTAGTCAGAATCAAATTCCAGAAAGTTTACAAATTTTCTTTTATTACAAATCAAGTTTCATATTAATTTTTTCAAAATGTTTGTTAGCATTTTTTCTTTCTTTCTAAAAGGTAATACGTGTATATTCTACATATAATTAAAGCTAACTGTTCTTAGGTTTTATTTTCTTTGTAAGAACTTGCAATCGATGTTCGTGTTGTGAGTTCCGATTTTAGAGCAGCTAAATTTAGAAAACGATGATGGGACTAAAACCATGATAGAATTCATGATAATTAGTAATTTATATAAAAATCAAAATTTAATTGTCAAATTAAGTTACTACTTTTGATCTGCCTAACAAAAAGTTAATGCTTTTAGGCTGCGTTTGGTTGGTTTGATAAGACCTGTTAGGGTCTTTGATTCTTGTTCACACAATGTGTATCAATCATTTGCTAGCCGAGTTTTACTATGATGGTGGCCCGTGTTTCCTTTCACCCCAACTGAAATAGCCCACGTTTTTTGAGTTTTGTGGGGATAACTTGTCAACCGAAACATATTTGTACATATTATAAGGGTAAAAAAGTCATTTAACATCTTATCTATATAATAGTAATATAGATTACCAAACATTTCACATTTTTTTTAATTTTAATTTTATCTATCAAACAACAAACACAACAGCTTATTTTGATCAATATCTTGATTTTACCATAAATTTATAACACAAGTTTATCTATATTGTTTTATATATCATCGCTACCAAAAGACCCTTAATGTGTTTTATGGTTTAGACATTATCTTTAAATTGTTAAACCTAAATTTACCTAATTAAACTATACCCGATAAAGAAAGAAGAAGCATCTCATTTTTCTAGTCATTGTCTGCAGACAATAACATTGATACTTACAAAAACCGTCTGAAAAAAATAAAAATTCAGCCAGATCAGAATTAATTTCAAATAAATTTTTAAATCCCAAAAACAAAAGGCCGAAATATATGCCTTATCTACATGAACCCCAAATTTAACCAACATTAACTGTCAAAAATTACCCAAAATCGACACAAAAAAGCTGCGAGGGAGCTATGGCGACTGCCGCAATGTCGGTGCACCAGTTCATCTACAATTCGTGCAATTCGCGGTCTTCCGGCGGATTCCGGTGGCCGAGGAGAGCGAGCCACGGAGTGGTGCGGTGTTGCGAGGCGGCGGTTGAGGTGGCGGAGAAGAGGAAAACGGTGGTGAAGAACGGGAACGATTCGCTCGAGATATGCAGAGTGCTCAACGGCATGTGGCAGACCAGCGGCGGCTGGGGCAGAATCGACCGCGACGACGCCGTCGACGCCATGCTCCGCTACGCCGATGCCGGTCTCTCCACCTTTGACATGGCTGACCACTGTACGTAATTTACATCTCTGCCCCTCTCAGAGGAGAGAGAAAAATATAGATATTTTCACTCCTCTTTATTTAGTTATTTTGATTGGATTGAGAGGTTTACGAGACTTGAAAAAAAAAGATTGAAGATTTTAGAATATTTATTTAAGAGTGGTTGAAAATCAACATTGCGTCGTAGATTTCTCTTAAGTCACAATAATAAATAAAATCTGAAAGGAAAAAGAAATAGATAAGAGATAATGAGACATATTTTGACACAATAAATATACAGTCGAGGGCAAAAATGTCATTTCAGATATGGGAATATCTATGGCAGAGAATACATTGCAGTGACATAAAATTTATAGGATATAATTCTTAGCCTTTGGAATTTTGGGTTTCAATCTGCCAATGGCAGAGATTGTGAACAACTCATGCTCCTGGATTCTGCTTGCATCCAATTCGATCAAGAAAAGGGCTAAATATGGTAGATCAATTGCTACTAGAAAAGTGTTGCTTAGGCCGTTTGTATGCTTGTTAACCGATGAAAAGAAGAGAATTGAAGTCAAGAATGGGAAAGATTCCTTAGACATCTGCAGAGTGATCAATGGGACGTGGCAGACGAGTGGCGGTTGGGGTAGAATCGATAGAGACAATGCAGTCGAGGCCATGCTTCAGTACGCTGATGCTGGACTCAACACTTTTGATTTGGCTGATATATGTAACCATGTTTCCTATCTATGATTTTGCATCACTTCTTGAGTCGTTTAGTTTATGAGCACTATCTCGTATAGGTTGCAATAGTGGCGGCGTGAACTAGTGACATTGTTTGATAGCTTCTGGTTAACGGATGGAATATGGCCTTAATTAGGATTATGGCTTAAAAAGGGGGTTGTTATGTACGTTGTTTCGTGTTTCTTATTCAACACTTGTTGGTTAACAGATGGACCTGCAGAGGATCTTTACGGTATTTTTATAAATAGAGTACGTAGAGAGCGCCCGCCAGAGTACCTAGAGAATGTTAGAGGGTAAGTAACCAACTATTTTGGTATTAAAAGGAAGATTACACAAATTCATAAATTGTGTTGTGGGTTTTTCTTCTGCAATGCAGTCTTACTAAATGGGTGCCTCCACCGGTGAAGATGACTAGTAGCTATGTTCGGGAGAGCATTAATGTCTCACGAAAGAGAATGGATGTTGCTGCTCTTGACATGCTTCAGTTTCACTGGTAGTTTGTTTATGCATTCCTTAGTTATTCAGTTAGGTCTCAGGACATAGAATATTCTATATTAAACTTGTTTGTCGTTCTGTCTCATCTAGGTGGGACTATTCTAATCTTGGTTACCTCGATGCTCTTAAACATCTCACGGACTTGAAGGAAGAAGGTTTGTCTGCTTTTTTCATCTGAAAATTACAATAAAGGGAGCCACCATTGCTTGATTAGGTTGGATTACTTCAGCAATTGCTGTGTAGGTAAGATAAAGACCGTTGCTTTGACCAACTTTGATACGGTGAGGCTTCAAAAGATCCTGGAAAATGGGATTCCAGTTGTGAGCAACCAAGTAAGAGGATTTTCTTGTTGTCTCCGATCTCCGTTGCAAGTCTCGGTATGCTTTCGTAATTCGCTGTGTTACCTTTCTTCAGGTACAGCATTCGATTGTTGACATGCGTCCTCAACAGAAGATGGCCGAGCTTTGTCAGCTCACTGGAGTTAAACTTATAACGTATCTCTCTCTCTCTCACACACACACACTCACGCACACACACACTGCATTTGCATTATCGTTGCTTCTGATTTTATCGTTGCATATTCTGTACTCCCAAATGCCTCAAAGAATTCATCGACAGGTATGGCTCGGTGATGGGTGGACTACTATCCGAGAAGTTCCTCGACACCAATTTAACGATCCCTTTCGCCGGTCCTCCATTGAACACTCCTTCGCTGCAGAAGTACAAAAGGGTAAATTTAGTCCCCATATCTTCAACATTTCCTAGCTCTGAAAGTGGTTTCCGTGAATAGTGCCAAAAGCACATTATCCCACATCGGTTAATAGATTGAAAAATAAAATGTAGTCTGGTCTATAAAAGGGTGGGCAAGTAGTGGAGTAAAGGCATCTTTGCGCTTGGGGCAATGACGCAGCTAGTGAGGTTCTAACCGAGGCGCGTCTATTGCTGGTTGAAAACTATTTCCAAACCCCCTCTTCGGCCATTGCTTGACTTTGGCCGTCGAGAATTTCTGGAAGGGCTCCCTTTTCTGGGTGAAGCCCTACATAGCAGTTTCAATTTTACTAATACATATAGTAATAATAAATTCATAAATCACATTCAAGAAATATTTGAAGATGGAAATTTTAATTAAACAAAATGCAGATGGTTGATGCTTGGGGAGGATGGAGTCTTTTCCAAGGTTTGCTGCAGACTTTGAATAAGGTAGCCACCAAGCACGGGGTTTCGATTTCAACGGTTGCTGTGAGATATGTTCTGGATCAGACGGCCGTGGCAGGATCTATGGTCGGAGTTAGACTTGGTCTGGCGGAGCACATCAAAGATAACAATGCTATCTTCTCACTTGTTCTTGATGAAGAGGATGTTAGCAGCATACTGCAAGTCACCCAGAAAGGCAAAGATCTCATGAAAATTATCGGTGACTGTGGTGATGAATATAGGCGTATCTAACACTGCATACGCAGTTTATCCACAGGGTTACCCTATTTTTGTAATCAGTTTCAACGATGAGTGTAAAATCACTTTGAAATTTCAACAATTTGCTTGGACGATATACATGTTGTTACCCTGATCTACTATATATCACTCCTCTTAATTCTTGATAAAATAAACTCAATCTTGAAAATACAAGAATAAAATATTTGAACATGCCATTGGAAGATCATAAGTTGCTTTTATTTGTATTATTCTAAACTGATTTTCTTTATGAAAGCACTGGTAACTGCAAATGGTATGCTGAGATTGAATACTCTCACTTCATATATTATACAACGAAATGGATGAAAGAAGACTCGCTTTAGCTATTAATGAATTCCTCGATCATTTAGGTGAAAATCAAATTAGCAATATGAGGGCCATCTTCACCAGAAGAACCATCTCTTTTTGGTACTCGATTCTCCAATGGGTTCATCTTTCTTTCTACTCTCCATCCCTAGCTTCAGGGCTTCCAGCCGCTTCCTACATAATAACGTACACAAAAAAAGTTATGCGGTGACAATTAAACCTGCATAGAGTCGCTATTTCGCAAGCATAAATGCCACCATCTTTGACTCATGAAGGTTCAGGGTCACAAGGCCTTACTTTGTATCAGTAAGGCGGCCATGGAGACTCCATCTTTGTCTAAACCCTTCCATGCCTTCGACTCCACTTGCCAAAATCAAGCGTCTATCAATACAAGGGAAGAGTGTAAGACTCAATAAATTTTACCCTTGCAAAACACAAGCAACAAATCTTTGGACAATCCAGCAACCGTTGAATATGCTGGCGATTCAAAGATTCATTAGTGCTAGATCAAGAGGATCTGCAAAGGCGACTCAGTAGAACTATAGTGTTACCCTCTCCCTACTTTAGTTCGGCATTTACTTGCCTGGTTCAGCATTACCAGAAAAAAAGGAGAAAAACAAGCAGAAATGTGGCTCGTGAATTAGCAAAAAGGTATGTCTGTTAATGATCATCACATACAAAAACCTAATATCCCAACTTTTGTCACGCATCATGTACAATTTGGTAATTGATAAGTTTATTCTCTAGAGGAAGATTATTATCTATATATAAAAAACGTGCAAATTCTTGTTCCCCATGCTACATAGCTCACAATAAGAAAATCTTATAGGCGAAGAATGAATTTGAGTAGGTCAGAAGATGTCTTGCAAAAGAATTCCAAAATTTTCAAGAATTAAGCTGATCATAGAGACGACAAATCCAAAGTGAAAGCATTTTACTGCCGATTGCCATACCTCTCTAATTGAGTTGCTTCTGCCTCCAACTGAGTAGATCTTTCGTTTGCTAGATTCAAAGGCATAGACATCCCTAATTTCCGCTCACTATCTTGCAGCCTCTGTCTAAGTTCCTTATCCTACAAAAGTGGAGTTTCTCCCATAAAAAATTTGGCTCAAGAAACTCTACAAGAGAAAAAAAGATCAAACATAACAGTTATTACTAAAACTCACCCTCCTCTCAGCACATTGCTTATACAATGCAATCTCATCTTGACAGAAGGGCTCAATATCATTAATTTGCAGACCTACGACACACAGCCAATCAAAATCGAAAACTCAAGATCATCCATAATCACTAATTTATGAGCAGTCTAAAGAAAAGTTAATGGAACGAAGACGTTACATAGAAACAAATTCCGCAAAATTCCATCACAGAGATCGACTCCCTCGAGCACATGTGACGCTATCTCCGGTGGAATTACCGGTGAAGGCGGCCCCATCATCAGATCATCCCCCACCAGTATAGTTTCCTCCATGCCAGGCTTTGAATCGACTACGCGAACATACATCAAAAGCAATAACGATGAACAAAATTTCCCAATAAAATCGGTCCAGTTAATTATATTTTCTCAACATTTTCCACCTTCTCAACATCATGAACCAGCTACCGGAATTCATGAACTTCATTCAAACCGAAAAAAAATTTATAAAGAGAGAGAAAAAGCTAACTTACCATCCATGGCGGGAGCTCGTTATAGAACACAAGCTGCTCGACGAAATGCCTCTTACTACAAGCAACTCACTTAGATCAATACAAACAAACAAAGCGACCAAAAACCACACCAATCACTACATAAAAAGTGTACAACATTAGTAGCAAATACTGACCGGGAAATATAAATTTCCGGAGCGCCGGCGATGGCGGAAAAAATCACAGCCGGATTACTATCAAAAAATATCCTAAAGAATTTAAGGAACAAATACAATTTACGAAATATTCCGGAATTAAGCGAATTCGCTTCAGCGATTACAGAAATTGGACTAAGTTTCATGCAAATCTAGAGATGAACAACGGGAATTTGGATACAAATGAATCGGAAGGATATTTTTGTCATTCAGCAGAAGTTCATAAAATAATTTCTAACAATGCTGTATTAGTACTGCCCAAATAAAAAGGCCCAATAGAAAATCTGGCCCGCACCGCCTAAACCCTAAGTATAAAAACTAAATCTTCAATCTTGACAAATAGCCGAATTGAAGAACTCACGATTTCCCCTGTGTAAACCTAGCAGCAGCTTTGATTTTCAGTGGTGCTTTTGTCTCTGTTAAATTTCTCAGGTGAATATGGATGCCTTCTTCTCTCTCTAGTTATATATTGTTCTTTGTTGTGTCTCGGTATCTCGAGGAAATTTAAATTCTAATTTTCTGTCATTGATGATTGTTTTTGTTGATTTCAATAGAAATGAAGGTTGTCGCAGCTTACCTGTTGGCGGTTCTGGGTGGCAACGCCTCTCCCTCCGCCGAGGATGTGAAGGGCATTTTGAGCTCAGGTTTGTATCTCTGCTACTGCCTATTATCTAATTGTTTTTTCTAAGTTATCGCGTTGTGGAATTAGATCTAAATGTCGTATTATTTTCTCATTGAGTTCGCGCTGCATTCTCAATTTAATATACTAATGTTCTTTTACGAGCATATAGTCTGTTGTCTGCTGCTTTATTTTGATTGACTGCATATATAAATATTGATTGTGTCGTACTT
>JAYDZE010550659.1:0-32075 GCA_034509125.1 Monilaria moniliformis | reverse complement strand
GGCATTTGGTCTAGTGGTATGATTCTCGCTTAGGGTGCGAGAGGTCCCGAGTTCAATTCTCGGAATGCCCCTATTTTTCTTTCTTTTTAAGTGAAATACAACCAAGTAAACACGCTCCCAGAAATCAATACTGTTGGTGTCTGTCCTTAATTTTATGTATTTTTGCATGACTATAAAAAATGAATCCTAATTTTTTCTATTATTTTGTATTTTAGACATAATCAATCAATTTATACTACACCACAATTAATCAATTTATCCTATACCACAAAACTTAATAATCTGAATGATTGGATCCTACTCTATCATATCAATATTTTCATCCACCAAATCAAACGGCCTCTTTATTAATTACAAGTAGGGTGGTGTCAAATGGCGCCTTCGACGGGTCCAAATTGAGCCATCAAACCAATGGGGGAAAGCATGCTCGATTGGCTAGTACTGTAAAATCAACTAAATCGTCTCATAAAGAGGACATTTATTTTGAATTATATCATAGATTGATAAAATATAAAATTATATATTTAAATAGTAAGATGGTCAAATAAGTTCAAATTAATTAACCAATCAAAGTAAACTATAGATTAACTTGAAATATTTTTATCAGTATCACTCCAAATAAATGTTTACTTAAAAGGTATATATAAGTTTGTCTAAAAAGCTAATTTTTCGTACCATTATAAAGATATATTTAACACCTATCAATATCGTTAAATTATGTTTCATATATAATGCCATAAGTAATACAAATAGTATAACATGAAACACCTGCCAGATCCACCTGCGTAGAAGGTATTGTGATTGGGATATATGGTTCATCTAGAAAAACACCTAAATAATATTTGCGCGTTATTGCCTCTTTCTTACGTTGTTTCCTACCTTCCAATATTTTTCTAACACAATTTGTCCATTTATTGACATGTCATTTGGACTTCTTCTTCCTCCTCCTCTCTTCTTCTAGTAACATTTTGACAACTCTAATTAATCACATATGAGTCACCATGATGCCCTCACTTGCCAAATATGAAAGACTATTCGTTGCAAAGATCGCCAATATAACATATGGGGGTGTATAAAAAAAAACATATATAATTTTCATTTAACAAAGAAAAATATTATAATTTTAGGACAAACAAATAAGATATATGGGACTATCATGAGATTATCATCTACATTTTTGTGGAGTAATAACTTATTACTAAGATACTAGATTACTTATAACATGAAAATCTATAATTGATCGTAGTTTATGATCCACGACCGTAGTAATAAACTAATAATATCTAATTACTATTAAATAATTCTTCTCACAGAAATAAATGTATATTATTTGTCACTTTAGTCCTCCTCCTCCTCTAGAAGCAATACGAGCTCTGTGTATATATTACTTCCTGCATTTGAACAACAATATCCACATATTCAGTCCCATTGTTAAGAAAACACAGTCTCACACATCTTCTTCACCATGGAAGAAATGACGCCATTTTTCCAACAGGAAGATAACCAAGAAGAAGCTCACAGGCTCTCTTTCTGCGATCTCCCACTATTCGCCGCCACTCCCCACCGCGCCCCAACACCCTCGGCCGAACCCGACCACCTCTTCGAATTCTCCGCCGCCGCCCATTCCCACTTCAACGACATCATTTTCTGCGGAAAGATCATCCACGGCAGCGGCGGTGATCAAGATCAGCGCAACCGCAACGAGTTTCAGAAGAGAGACTACTTCGGCGTTGTTAAATCCCAATCCCTCCGCAAACCCAACCGCGACGCCGCCGAGGTCCGGCGGCTCTCGGCGTCGACCCGGTTCGGGGGCGACACGGTTTACCACGCAGAGAGGGTGAACATCAGTTCGCTAACGTCGATGTCGGCGAAGTCGAGGAGGAGGATGTTCATGTTCGGGCCGGTGAAGTTCAAACCGGAGATGGAGCTGAGCGCCATCAAGCAGAGGCAGGGGAAGCTGGCCGAGAAGGCGTCGCCGTCCGGCGGCGGGGGGAAGAGCAAGAGCCATTGGGGGGTGGTGCAGTCGGGTTTGAGGGGGAGATCGCGGTTGGCGAGCGTGTTCGCTAGGTCGTTGGGTTGCGTTCCCGCGGCGGGCCACGGTGAATTGAAGCGGCGGGTGGGTGTCGCTAGTTAACAGAAATATTTGGGTGGGGGTTTTCATTTTATTTTTTATTTTTTTCAAATAAAGAGTTGGACTTGGTCTAAAATGAATAATATTGAGTATATAAAAGAAAGTTGTAATGGCAATATTTTACTGCCAAAGTGCCAATTTTTAAAATTCAGTTGCTAAAACAATATTTCCTATATTTCTGTTCCATTCAATCACATTTGCTTCTGTAGAAGAAAAAAACGATGTTTGATACCCAAGATTAGATAGTTTATCTTGGGAAAATAGTGCTAATTAGGTATTTGATAGACAAGATATAAAAAAAGTAAGTCCAAAATTATAATTTCGGCCCCTACAAAGCACATGTCTATTTATCGTTCCACCATGATTCTGTATCACACCCACCCCTACTATTAAGCCATATTACTCTCAAGATTAAAATCACTCTTCCATCTTTCTTCTCTCTCCTCTCTCCACACAACTGCTTATCGTCAGTTCCCCCAGCCACCGATTTTTCATCGTCATCTCCGTCATCCATGGATTCTCCTCTTTCTACGTTTCTTCATCCCACCTTGGGACTGCTCACTATGTTTCTCCATCCCACACGACTCTCCATCCGTTGTCATCCATGGCTTCTCTATCGTCGTCAATCGCTTCGCCTCGGGTGCCACTGTCCGCTTACTTGAATACTAACGCTTCATATATAATTGTTTATATTACAAATATACCTCAGTAAATCTCCACCCCCTCACATATAATTCCTAAGCAAATCCAACTAATCTCTTCCACAATCATACCCGATTCACCGTTGGCTGCCTACCTTAATTGGGCGCCCCAACTTTCGGAAATACCGATCTCGGAGCTTATGGAACCCCAACCCCCTAACACGAGCACGTTCTCCCCTGACACAAAATCTCTGTCGTCGAAGCTTCTCAGCGCCTCCTACCGTCGCCAAAGTCTGTGTGTGGTGAGAGAGAGAGCATACATTAAAGATATGAAATTCCAAATATTTATTTTAGCTATAGAATTCAAATTGTGGAATTTGGGCCAAATATGTTTGTGGTACCAAACAATGGATTTAGAATTGGTGGCTCCAATTCCAAATTCAAACCCTCAATTTTAACATTTATAATTAAATACAATATTCCTACAACAAATGTGAATCATTTTTTTCACTCATCTACACAATCACATAATCTTTATTAAAATTTGTGTTGAAAAAGTGTGAGCAACGAAAGGAGTACATTAGCGGTGAGCAAAATACCCGAAATTTGAATATTCGGACCACACCAAACCAAATCGAAATTTAAAATTTGCTTCGGCTTTTTTCGAATTTCGGTTCGGTTTAGATTTTTGGCGAATTTTGATTTTTCGGTTCGATTTGAGTATATTAAAAAATTGAAAAACTAAATTTATACTCCAACACTAATTTTTCACTCATTGACATGTTTTTTTTTATCGAGTTATTCACTCATTATTTTGAATAATTATTATTATTCTTCTAGATATATGTTTTTCACAACTCTAATTTGATATACAATTAGAGAGAAATGGCTATTAATTTGTTCTGATATTAAGATGAACGGTAGCGTTGCGACACATATTAGTTTATTTCAATTAACTAATTCTTTCACTATCAATTATTAATTTTACTTCTAGAATTTCAACAATGGAGGGCCAGAGGTTTGCTCGATTGCAAGCTTGATGTTCAAGAAACTAAATGACGTTTGCCTGAATTTTATAAAATTAATCAATCTTCAGGATTTTGTTAGGAGCCTTCAAATTGATTGTGGTGATTGTTAAGAGAAGTGAAGACTGCCGATTATAAGGAGAATTTCAAAACAAATAACACGATGATCGAGCAGAGAAAATTCAGATTTGGGCTCAATCAAAACTATTAAACTAGTTTGATTGGATTTTGCCTATGCTAATGCAACATTACTTTTCTCCTCTCTTTTTTTTTCAGTTGGACTTAAAATGTGCAAATCCAATTCTCATATTATAGAACAGCAATGGCACTAAAAGTCGTGCGTCACGAGTTAATACATATATAAGACATCTTTCTTTAGGAGGAGAGGACCAAGTCCACACATTAAACATACATATATTATTATACAATCTGTCGGTTTTGCCCCTACCCCACAAGAAACCGTAGCAACAAAGAAACTGACCACCCCACCCCCACAAACACACACATATATATACACTATGCTACCCCAAGACCCAAAACATTCACACACATACACTTGATCACCATCATTTCACCTTTGCAACTTCTCACATTCATACATTACCCAGTACATGGAAGAAATCAGAGAAGAAAACTACGCCTCTCTCTCTCTTCAAAAAGTAGAGAGAGAAGACGAAGAGGAAGAGCCTCACAGACTCTCTTTCAGCCATCTCCCCATGCCGCAAAACAATTCCGCATCCTCATCCCCTCCCTCGGCCCGTCCCAACCTCCTCTTCGAATTCTCCGCCACCGACCCCACGCCGGCGCCGGCGCATTCCTACCACAACGACATCGTTTTCTGCGGCAAGATCATCCACGACGACGACGAAGAAGGCGACGATGAAGATGAGCTCAACGAGTATCAGAAGCGTGACTACTTCGCTACCGTCAAATCCAAATCCCTCCGCAAGCCCTCCTCCCCGGAATCCGACCACCGCCGCCTATCTGCGGCGACGCGGTTCTCCGGCGAGCTCTCGCGGCCGAAAAGCCCCGACGTGGACTACCACGTGCAGAGGGTGAACATAAGCTCGCTGACGTCGATGTCCGCGAAGTCGAGGAGGAGGATGTTCATGTTCGGGCCGGTGAAATTCAAGCCGGAGATGGAGCTGAGCGCCATCAAGCAGAGGCAGGGGAAGCAGGCCGCCGCGGCGGAGAGCGGCGGCGGCGGGAGGAAGGGGCAGTGGGAGATGTTGAAGTCGAGCCTCAGGGGGAGGTCGCACCTGACGAGCGTCTTGGCAAGGTCGTTGGGATGCATTCCGGCTGCCGGAAGCGGCGGTGGTTGGGTGCGGTCAGCTAGCGGAAGTCATGGCTTGGTGGGCGTAGATGAATAAAGAGTTTTGACTTGGTTGTGTGTGAATTGAAGAATGTTAATTATGCTCTTTATGTCAATTATTTTTGTGTATAGAAAGTCTAATTTGGAGGGCTTGCTCTGTCATTTTATTTGTTATGTTTGACACTTCATTTAGTGTGATTCCCTTGTTTTTTCAAATATAAATTAAGGGCCCCTACCTTCGGTTAAGATTTCTTATCTTATATGTTATTTTCCTCTATTCGAACTGGTCGATTCCACCAATTAGACGATTGCAGCGTTAGTTGTATGCTAATTGGTTTATCAAAAGTAGACATTTCAATTCATTCTGAATTTATTGGGCTGACCAACTAGTCCAGTAATTTTAGAAGGTTAAAATTGAAAATTTATAATCCAATAAAATTTCGGTCCGACTAATTCGCACCCAGTTAACTTGTAACCCAAATAAAATTGACACGAAATTCTATAGGCTGATCTGATTGATATGTTAATGATAAGCAATTAAAAATTTGGATGAAACCAACAATGTTGAAGCGGATGCAATGATTGTCACATATTTCAAAAAAATTATAATATATTCCTACAATTTTCTCACTGCTTCATATTTAATAAAGAAAATAATTTCAAACATCATTTTTTTTATATATATCCAACTTAAATAAAAATATATATTCTCATTGTCCTATAAAAATATGTTCAATTTGTTATTTTTGTCTGTCTCATGAGAATTTGCCCATTTCTTTTTTAGAAACTACCCTTATATTTTTATTTTATCTTTTCAATTTATTTATAATAAAACCAAATATGATTCACATCCTTTATCTTTTAACAACAAAAATGAGACATTTTTTCCTCTTACTTATAAGATCATTTTCTATACTCAAAATTAATACTACCAAACTTTTATTAAAATTTGTGCTCCTAAGAAATGAACACTCACTAATAAAACAAAATAAAATGGAAGAAGTATCAAACTGTGTACCCTCATCTACGTTTGTGAGGAAAATGGAAAAAGAAAATAGAAAATGTGTATACTGTTGAAGAAATAAAAATTCATTAACCACTAATCACTATCTCTATATCTAGGTCTCCCTTTCTCTCTCTCTTCAAATTATAACGGTGATACAAAAGAATTAGTAGCGAATTTGCTATTCGACCAATTATAGTGCTCCAATGATCAAGCTCACCACTCTGTAACTACAGCCATGGCGTCGCGCTTCAGTTCCAGAATGGCGCCAAAATGTAATCTTTCTCCCAAAAACTTCCCCAAACCAGAGCTATTCCGCCGTTACATGACCCCAAAGATTTTCTCCTGAAAGAGAAGGAATTTTTGGAGTTTACTTTGAAGTATCAACAAATCCTTACTGAAAGAGATTCTGGTTGGTGGCTGTAATTTATACCTTCTGATATTTATTATAAGTTAAGTTTTGTATCCCAAATGGTTGATTTTCAATTCAACCTTGTAAGACTGTAATTTTCATGGAAACATCTTCATCTCTGTCTACAATCTAGTCACCTCACATATTTGTCTTTAATTGGGAATAAGTCATGCATCATCACTATGCTTCTATTTGCTAATCTAGTCTTTATCTCATCTGCAGCTGTTAGAGATAAACTTGAGTCATCGTCGAAATAAAATGTAATGGTATTTTATTGGCTTGCTCAGATCATCTAGTTCAACTAATACCATTTCTGGTTTTTTCAGACGCAATTTTAGATCTATATGAACAGTGGTCACATGTAGTCAGTTAAGACCTCTTGCTTGTTGATATATGCGATCCATGTGTGCATGACGCTTCAATATAATTATCATGTTTTGTTTTCATATGTTTTTGGTGAGTATAGAACTTTCTTGCGGGTAAATGTCGGGAACGATGATACCCTTGACTGCTAACCACTTGCTGTTTGCTTGTTTCAGGACGGATGCAAACGAGTGTCAAAAGACGGACAAAATTTGAGATTAGATCTGTCAAATAAGTTCCAAGATGCAATTATAAGGTTCTTATATTTGTGATTTTACTGTCTGGTTATGAGCTCCATCATCTTTACTGCGCTATGTTCATAACTTTCTTGCATGTTTGAAAGATGTTTGGCTGTCAAGCCGGAAGCAGCAAACGACAACTAGCAAGATTTCTTCTTAGTAATTCTTAGAAACTTTTGCTTACATCTTGCTCCTCTGAATTGTTTGTTGAAATTAGGTAGCTTTATTGCATAATTGTGTCCTTGTAGAGCCCATAACATCAGGAAGGTTTTCGCTCCATAAATATAAAGAGTTCAAGCTCAAAAAATGCAACTGTGATTCCTTTTTCTGTATTTATGTTTATGTTTTCCTACTCTGTTGTAGGAAGTAAGCTGTAAGCTGGAGGAACAGAAAGATGAATGGATAGCTCAGATAAAAGAGAACGAAATGTAAGACCAAATTGACGGCTTTACTTTATCTGACATTGGGACTTTTTCATGATTGCCTGTGCTTGTAAAAAGAATCGGTGACATTGTTTCAAGCTTCTGTGCGATGAAATGAAGAGCATGAAGTTTACATTTCTAGTTGATCATAAAAGATCGCGTAAACTAACCCTTTATATCCTTGACTGCGCTAATTTCTGTTGCATAAATGTGGTTGTATGCTCAATCGAGATGCTTCGTCTGTTCGAAACTAGATAACTTATTTAGTGCTTTCTTGTTGTTTTTCTATGAAGTCAATTAATCGACCAGTCCTCGGACCAACTCTCTTTCCTCTCAGTTGACTCTGATAGGCTTAGATTTAGATGCGTGTCTCAGAATTTGCAAAAAGAAGTCGCATGTGATGTCTTATTCTATTCGCACCAGTTCCATTCATGCACAAAATTCTCTAACTTGAGGTTGAAGATTAAGTTAAAACAATTTGTCGAGCAATATACTCTTTCCGAGCAGCAACATGCACAGCAGGTACGTCCATATACAAGTATAAGGAATTCTGCTTATACAAACTAGTTTTACTTGTTTCTCCCGTTGAGCTGAAGTTGTAATCCTTCATTTGGCTTTGCAGCTAAAACAGCAAGCACTCGAACTTCAGCTTTCTGATCTGAAACTTCAGCAACACGAGGATAAATTGAAGCAGGAGCAGGCTCAAACAAAACTATATGCAGAACAAGTGGTGCAACTCTTAGGAACCGAAAAGAATTTGAGGTTGCAGTTAGTGGCCAGGTCGGCCCCTTGCACGTCACGTTTCAATATCTTAACTATCATGAATTGCAAAATTATGCCTCTGGATAGTTCATCTTTAATTCCAAGATTCACTATATGACTGATATTTGTTTCCTTTCCTAATATAAATGTGTTGCTAAAACTAGATAAAGGACCTCAAAAAGGAAAATACCTTCATGAAGAGCAAATGCGATAAATGAGATATCACCCTCATTGAACTGGCCAACGAGGTAAAGACCTTGCTCATACACACTCCAAACTAGTTAAAAAGCTCTCTTTGATCTTCGTTCTTTGTTGCATGAGCTAACTTTGAAATGTCTGTTTTACCCCTCCCGAGCAGCGTGAACTCTCAAAGAAACAACTGGAGAAAACGAGAAATCAGAAGGACAAACAGGAATCGCTATGTCGATCTCTCCAAGCAGAGAGGAAGACAAGTTCAGTTGCAAGCAATAGCTCAGATACTATTCTATGAACTCAGCTGTTTGAAGTGGAGTGGTATGACTAGGGATGCCCACTGTTCCGGAACCGCCAGTTCCGGTTTAAAGGGCAAGGCGAATCGTAACCGAACCGTGGGCAAAAAGCCGGTTCCGGTTTTCAATCCGAAACCGCCAGTTCCGATTCAAAATCGTAAGTTCTTTACAGGTTTTTCAACAGTTTTTTTCCGGTTTTTGACGGTTTTCAGCGGTTACCAAAACCGAAACGGTAGGACCAATACTCCGGTTCAGGTTTAAGCGAAAAGCGCGGGTTCCGATTTGAACCGCTTATTCCGGTTTAACCGGACAATCCCTAGGTATAACTAGATATGGATTGAAGTGTTGATGTTGTTAAAATATGCCAGTTAAGGTTGTGCTAACAAATTTTGTTTGTAAAATTGTGCGTGCACCTGACATACTATGCTTTGTCAAAGGACTTGATTTTAACCAAAACTTAGTATATTAATTGATATGACTTTAACCCCCATAACTATTAAAACCCAATTCGAAAACCTTGTAAATAAAGAGACCCAAAGGGGCTTTAAACTAATTTTATTCTATTGGTACAAATAATTATTTTAGTATGATATTATAACTTGTTTCTTGTCCCCTTCAATAGAAATTTTTGTCAGATCTGTGACTTTAATTAAGCATTTGAATACTTATAACTTGTCACAAAATATATCAAATCCACTATTATCCATATTACACCAGATTTGACAACACCCCACCTAAGGAGTGGGCGACCAAAAACATTTAAAGAATTAGCTACCAAATATTGACCTAATATTTTCTAGATCCAACAAAGAAAATATCTTTTATCAATAATAATTTTTTTTAGAGAAAATACAAATTAGGCTTTCGGCTCACACGCGCCCACTCAATTGGCGTGTGGAGTAGTTAACCCCCCTACGGCGTCGTTTACTTCTTCCTTCTGACAAAAATTCCAGCTTTTGTACGACTTCGCCTTTTCTCTTTCTCTCTACCGTCCTCACCTACTCCGAATTCCTCAATCCCTCCTTTTCTCTCTCGAAGATCCATTTTTGCTCGAGGGTTTTTGATTGTGTAGCGTTCCGGCCGTTAGCTCGTTAGTATTCCAAAGGTGGTGATCTCATCTTTCGTGTTGATGCCTTTCTTTGTAATTACACTTTGATGTTATCGAGTTCTGAATCGTTGGTGTGGTGGTTTGGTTGTTTTGGTGGTAGTTTAGAATCGAATCTTTGATTGATGATTTTCTGAAATTCTTGAATGGGTTTAATGTGTACTTTTCTAGTCAACGAACATGCAATTTCTATCTTATCTTTATGGGTTTTCTCTTATTTAACTTTTTATGTATGTTCCTTTGCCACAATTCTAAGTTTTTGAGGGATGATTTAATCAGTATTTTGCTTCTGTTTAGGTAGATTGGTTAGGTTTGTAGAAAATTAGAAGAAGGCCTGAATGAAAAGCAAAATTGGCTAGGTTGAGCTTTTGGGTTGATCTGAGATTATATATAATGAATTTAGATTTAGCTGATGTTTGTTTAAGAATCTAGTTCAATTGGGGATGTTAGGCTTAATGACTTGCAATTAATAAGGAAAAAATGGTCTAATTATCAATGGGCACATATTTTGCTGAAATTTGAAGTTTAGAAGCAGTTATTTCAGTTATTGGGGTTTACAAGCTCTAGGTGGAGTAGAGGATTGTATGAACTGCATCGAACCCCCTACTCGTGTTCTGCCTGAATTTTGTTTGTGATTCTTGGAAATATGTAATTTGGGAAATTAGAACCATGACTTATTCATCTGTAATAAATTTTCGACTATTGATTGATCTTGAATGGAGAATTATTTTGCGATCGGAGTTTTTATCCTCAAAAGATGCTCCAAGGATAGGTGTCTGAATAGACTGCAATATGGAAACCCTTCTTTGGAGCCATAAGTTGTTCTTTTCATGCTATCTGCTATGGTTTTCACAGTTTTTGTAGCAATCAACATCTTGTTTAAACATTTATCTTTTTTTGTTTTTTATGATTGTTTCAGGTTGCAGGTTATTACATTTCTAGAATGGATTTTTTCTTTGGAAACTCAAACAGGGGATCTTCAAATTTTGACCAGGACATTTTTAGGTGTCCATTTCTGAGGAACATCAATGAACCAACTAACTTCTCCTTCACATCATCAATGGCTTTTCCTATACCTGTAAGTCGTCTACCACTCTTACACTTTCCACGTTCGCCCATATCATGATCTAAGCATCATCTTGCTCTCCATTATTTTACGCTCAAAAGCTAATATATTCCCTTGTCTCCTCTGTCTTGCTCATATTAGGCACAGGATGGGAAGGGTCCCATATTTGAGGATGGTCCCAATTTCGATATGGCATTTAGGCTCTTCCATGGGCAAAATGGTGTTGTTCCGCTTTCCGGCAGGTCATTTCTTCCGACTCAGAAGTCCCAGCCCGAACCGTCACCAACTCAATTCAACCCCTTGGCGGCTAAAGCAGCCACCATCAGCCTCTCCGGTTTTGGTGCAGGGGGGCCTTTTGGTTTTGATGCTTTCTTTGAAAAGTGGGGGAAAGACAACAAGAAACCAAAACCCTCAAAAAAGGAATCTTCTTCAAAGGTAAAATTTGCTCCTATCACTTGCGCAGCTCATTTCATATTCTTTAATATCTAATAACAAAAGTTTGCTTACCGGCTATGCATAGTCGACCAATAAATAATCTCAATGAAGCAATAGTTAAAAGATTTTATGTTTGAATCCAGGGAGGGAAATCAGACCATGAAGCAATGAGCGATGATTGGTTGCAAAAAGGGAACTGCCCCATTGCAAAGTCCTATCGGGCTGTGAGTAGTGTGCTTCCACTTGTAGCAAAGGCCCTTCAGCCCCCTCCCGGCATGAAGTATAGGTGCCCTCCTGCAATTGTGGCCGCCAGGAGTGCTCTAGCAAAAACTGCTTTTGCCAAAAACCTGAGGCCACAGCCCCTGCCTGCAAAAGTGCTCGCTATCGGCCTTCTGGGAATGGCGGCTAATATACCTCTAGGAATATGGAGGGAACACACTGAAAAATTCTCGCCATCGTGGTTCGTTGCTGTACATGCTGCTGTGCCGTTCATAGGCATGCTCAGGAAATCTGTGCTGATGCCAAAGGCAGCCATGGCATTCACCATAGCGGCATCTATTCTAGGGCAGGTGATTGGATCTAGGGCGGAGAGGTACCGGCTCAAGACAGCTGCTGATGCAAGGAAATTGAAATTCGCTGAAACTTCAATCATCGGGCCAAATCAGGGGTCGGTTACTGGGATTAAATGCCGGGAAAATGCTGATTGGAGTTCGAATTCCCTGCAAGTTTCTGTTGCCTCATCCTCACCTGAGGTTTTCTGCTGATCTTGTGGTATTTTATTCTTGTTTGCCGCCATTGTGTTGCAAGTCTAGTCATCTGCAACTGTGAGCTTCTATGCTTGTTTCTATTTACCCCCAAAGACCTCCAGGAAATTTGGTGAAATAAATGTGAGAATAAGAGTCCTTTGTACTAATATCATAACTGAGGCATTTTTATGTAAAATCATGTGTTGATTGAGATATTATTTTTACCCTCTTCTTTGCCTGCTCAATTATCAAATAATTTAGAAAATGGAAAGGTTGTATAATAAAGAAAGTTAAGTAGTAGAATCCCTTCCTTGATTGATTACAAGGTTGTATACTAAAGATAGGTAAATCCCTTCCTTGATTGATTAGTTCTTCATGAGGTAAAAGAATAGGGTTAATGATCAAATTAATTATGCTTTTTAGTAATTTTATTCTAATTTTTTCAAATTATCAATTATATCTCAAATTTTGATAATTGTATCACTTTTATTCCAATTTTTAAACTTATTAATTTTATCCTGATATTTTCAACTTCTATCAATTTTATCAACCATTTTTAGATAATTGTTTATAAAAAAATAAAAAGTTAAGTGATATCATCGTATGCATCTTATTTTTAGAGTAAAATAATAGTTTATTTTTTGGAATATCATATTATGACTCAACCGTTGGAATGAAATTCTGAAGATAAAATTGATATATTTTGAATTTTTTAACAAAGAAAGGTACAAAGATAAGTTTCAAAAGCCAAGATAGAATTGATATTTGATATAATAATTAAAAATTGTAATAGAATTAATATATTTTAATGATTGGAATAAAATTATATATGAATCATAAACAAAATTGCATTGAACAGGTCACAGCTTGCTGTCCTAACCCCATCACTTTACTGTTAGTCAACACATGACATGCAAGTTGCAGCTCACCTAACCACCCAAAAAGTCAAAAGAATTAAAAACAAAGATATGCCGAAATGGGAAATTTTCTTATTTTGATGAAGTCCTACACTAGCTCCATTTAAAGATCCTGTAATAAAGTTAATTGTAAAAAAGCATAAAAGAGATGATTGTATTGGAGAGAGAGTATGTAATGTTGTCACTAAGTATAGAGACTCTCATAGAATTCTTACATACAGAAAAGTAGGTTACAATCTAATCCTAAAATCATTAGATATATAAGGAAAGCTAATTATAGAGAACTCTATAACAATAATACTATATTCAGCATACTAGCTGAAGATTCTTAACATATTCTCATAGTTGAAGAACAACAAAAGTTTGATAAATTACGTTTGTATTTTCATCAAATGCAACAAATAGAGAAGCAATGCTACAACTACAACTACAACTACAAATACAAATCTTGGACAAAAGACGGAAGGCAGAAACAATTATACAATGCGAGATATGGATTGCAAACGTTTCTGCTACCTGCCTACATCCCTACTACTAATCCATCTATCATCGCTGTCGATGACGCTGTTACCTCCCTGCATCCTAGCATAGTGCATTTTAATGGCTGCCACTGGATCTGTTAGGCTAGGATACTGACCTCCAAACACCATCCTTCCTTGTCCAGCAACTTGAACACCCGACATTTCTGAAGCTGCATTGAACACATTTCTTCTCTGCATTTCAGCCAATGTGTCATCTTGCGGCTGCTTCACATTGATGCTGCTGCTCATTTCTCTGCTTTGGAAAACAGATGCGCCATCAAATGGGCCACCCAACGAAGGTGGGGCGAAATCGCTAAATGCTGAGGGGTATTTGGCCAGCAAGCGAGCAGAATCCGGAATGGGAGGGACCAATGTTGTCTGTATCCTGCTTCCATCCCAAAGTGCGAATCTCCTAACAGGCATCTTCTCAGAGGGGGCGTAGCTATTGCAGTCGAACTTCGGTTGTGCAGAATCCTTATGCTCGGGAATGAGTTTGAGTCTGTGATTCTGGCTGCTGCTATTATCATCAGCTCGTTCAACTGGTTTCTGCTGGGAGGATGATAAGATCTTACCAAACAATTTCACATCACCTTTTCTTGGAGGATTATCACCAGCATACGAGCAGCATGATTGGGGTGGTGTAGAACGATCCCTGCCTCGTTCCGGAGGTGGAAATGAGACATTACTCTGCCTTGCTTCCTTGCACTTCTGAAGTGAGAAATCTGTATGCCAATCTGAATTCGAATTTTCGCCCTGACGAGCAGAGCTGACATCCCCATTTGTCCCTTTCATAGTCTGCAACGAAAGGGGGTACCCCTGGAGAGTCTGGGAAGATCCCAACGAGCAGCTAGGAAGATGTGTACTATCATTCCCACTACCCTCAACAAGCAGTAAAGGGTTGTGGTTTGGAGTTTTTTCGTATTTGATAGGGACTGAAAATATTGTTGATGAAGCCAAGGATGCTAAGCCGCCATTCTGTAGCAATGAGCTGACAGAAGATTTTTCAGCAGAACAGGATCCAACGTCGGCCTCCTTTGGGAATTCAGATTCCTGATAAGTTTGTGTAGAAGAATGAGCATCAACAGAGGCATGAGAAGGCTCGAATTTCTTCCAGCTTATTCCACGGCTTGTGTTGTCAGTGTCGAAAGAATGAGCGTCTCTATTGGATAAATTATCTTCGGGCAAAAGAGGTACTTGACATTGTTTCTCTTCAGCACAATGGCCGTTTGAGACCTTAACAAAAGCCCCCTTCTCAACCTCATTCGACCAGTCGGGCACTTCCTCTTTAACTCCTTGTTCGGACTCCATATTCGGGGCACCAGCTGCAGTTTGAGGATCCTGGACATCTGTAACTGGCTTATCATCCCCACGACCACCTAAAATTGACGAATTCTCAAGAACCAGTTTGTTAGTCGTAGAATCAAGAGGACCCAGTCCATTGTTTCCCTTGAACCTTTTAAAATCAGGAGCCGTATCCACCATCTCAGATTCATTATCGGACTTCATACTAGATGGAGGAGAATTCTCCTTTGTCTTGCATTCTGGGCTGTTTTTGCCAGTACCCGAGTAAGTCCCCATATTACAATCATCTTCAATGTCACTACCACCTCCATCAACATCACCCGATGCAGGTCCGGCGACAGGCTGAACCAGATCCAACCCGAGGCACTTTCTAGCCTTGCTAAAGAACACCTTGCACTGATTGGTAGATTTTGTTCGGACACACTGTGAGACCATACCAAAATCTTTCCCATAAGATGACATGGCCTGAATGAAGATGGATTTCTCCTCATCCGACCAATCAGTTGGATTCATCTCACCACAGCTCTCATCCGAGCACTCGCCATCAACATCCTGAGTGACCTCAGGGGTCAAAGGGTGTTTTACAGACAGACTAATTCTTGGACAGCTCAGATCTTGATAACTGTCACCAAGGTCAACAGAGCTTGTGATGGAAGAACTCGTAGTCTCGGATGATAGGGAACCACAAATACCGACTAACACATCAGCAGCTTCCGTCTCCCTCTTGTCGTTGTCCATATCCTTACTGTCCAACCCCTTAAACAAATTATCAACAACCCTAGGGGCCGGGGCCCTGCAAGAACTAGATGCACCAAAAGAGGATCTTGATACGCATTTCTGCCGAACGTCCATGCCATTATCAATGTCAACCGCTATCTCAGAAGCGGCACCCAACATATCAAGAGAAACGGCATTGAACTCACGATTCCTTCTTTTCCCCGAGCCAATGAGGTAAGTTGTTGTTTGGGATTTTCTTTGCTTGATGAAGCCAGAGTTCTTTCTAGCTTCCTCAAACCATTTAAACTTGTGATTCTTGTAATAGAACTCGATGCAATCTGCCACGGTTTTATGATCCAGAAAAGATGCTATCTTCTGGAAATCCTTCCCAAAGGCAGCAAGCTTTTCGATAAAAATTTCTCTCGCTTCAGCTGCCCATGGGTTCATGATAGACCTTTCTTTTTCAACAGTAAAAGGATCTTCGACAAGACCATTATTTGAGATAAACCTTGACATCTTCGCGTGCTTGTCCAAAATTAAAGCTGGCATCTTCAGAGTATTCCTGTAGGGTTTGAATGCCAACTTTGAAAGAGCATTGTTGACAAAGTCAATCACTTCATCGGCAGGAACTGTTTGACAACCTCCAGCTGCAAAACATGTCCAGACAAGTAATTAAACATTGGAAACAAGTATTCATACATGAAACACACTTGAGATTCTCAAACATCTGAAAGATCATAAAAAGTCACCCATTTGTTGTAACAGGCAGAAAATATATAAAGCAATAAGCTTACCATAAGAAGAAACTCGAGAACGACTTATTTTTTGGCCATTTCGACTTGGATCAAACTTCTTCCGAGTCTTCCCTCGAAGTGTCCTGATAGAAACTACTCGGCCTTCCTTCCAAAAATGCTGAAATACCTTAAACTTGAGGGCCAAAACCTTCTCCTTGAATTGGAGAAATTGCTTCCTCTTTAGAAATCTTTCCTTGAATACAGAGGCATTCCTTGGCAATGAAGAGAAGATAGACTGAACAGAACCATCAGAACCGCACCGTCCGGGCAGTAACTTATTTAACTGCTCCAAAGCTCTGCTAGCAGCATCCCTATTGGAAGAGAGTATTGAGTCCCAAATATTGTCTACGTTGCGATTCTCACAGCTAGTATTCCCAATAATTACATGACTACTGACATATCCATGGCTTTCTGGAGAACTGAGAACATTCTTCAAACATTTCTTACCCAAGTTGCAAGATTTGTCCACGTCCACAATTCTAGAACCTTCTGAAAATTCTGCTTTCTCGGATGGAAAGATGGCAGGCACATCAACAAATTTCGACGTAGCACTGCTTGGGCTATCAATATCCTCATCTTTTGACACAACATGCCCAACACCATATCTGGAAGCAGTATCTAGCAATTCACAAGGTTTTGATTGCTGCTCTCCTGCCGGTGACCTGGGACCAGCTGGGTGAGAGCAGCAAATTCCGGGTTTGGCTATCGATGACTTCAGTTCCATTTCAAGAGACTCTATCTCAGATTCTGTAATTTCAAGTGCTTTTAATACATCTACCTTCCACACCAACAACTTATTCATGGACATCCTTTGACTATCACCATTTTCTGCAGAATATGGATCATTCGGCTGTAGCAATTCATTTATCAAAGAGCTCAAATTCGCAATGGATTTAAGCTCCAAATTTTGTAAGTTAATAGGTGAACCACCATAGTGTGACTGGGATGCAATACTAGGAGAACAGCTTACATTAGTAGCATCACAATCCAAATTTGCCTCCTTGACAGATTTTTCCTCGAGAACACCTGTTTCGTGGAAGAAAATGGAAGTATGTTAGGAGAAACATACCTACAAAAAGGATAAACTTAATTCGTGATGAATAGTCTGATCGACCTCAGTTCCAAGAAAGCCTCGAAAGACAAGTTCATTGAGTGAGGCATTTCACATTACAATCCAAGGCTAGAGAATAAAGAACCTGTCAATCCCTAGTTGTACTAACATTACATATATAAATAACCGACCTGTGTACAGAAACACTAACTATTTTCCATATTATAAAAGGAATTAAAAATATATCTAACTCAGCATCATGGTGTATACATATCATTCATTTAATTACAGCTAAAGAAATATATCAATTACCCAACCTTTTGTCTAAGCACAGCATGTAGGACACAAAACAGATGCATTGAAGAAGCAATTAAGAAGACTTACAATTATAAGACTGACGGGGACAAGGCTGCAGTTTAGGATGACAACTATAGAATAGATGTACCTAATTTATTGACAGAATAAAACAGGGGAGAAAGCATTGACACTTAGAATGCAAGAATCTAAAAGAAATCAAGCTGCAAAGCACAAATAAACAATCCAACATGCTCTTTTGCCATCTAAGGTGGGCCAAGATACACATACAGGCAATCAGTCGCCAAGATATAGCTAAGAAACGGAGAAAGTAAGATGCTCATCGGTGAACCGTACATTACCTGGTGAATAACTACAAGCAACCGAAGATGGAGTAGCAGGTGAGGCGCACTCCAATAATCTATCAACTCTAGGACTCTTTTCAAGCAGGTTGACAGATTGGGACAGCGGTGATTCTGTACTAATGGCACTAAGAGAGGGTTCGGTTTTGGTAGTACCATCTTCAGGGCCTTCAACTTTCTTCTTCTCATACTTTGCCAGTCCCTCACCCCAACCAAGACGCAGTTTCTTCCTAGTTCCAGTTTCTTCAGATTGGGCTGGACCGTTTGATCTAATACAAGAAACATCTACAGAAAGAGACTTGTCAAGAGTTGCATTCTTCGGCTGCACTTCAGTCAGCACCTCAATGGAATCCTGTCCTAGACTCTTTGACCTAGTAGAGTGACTGATACAGCTACTCCTTGAAGACAAACTGCCCACCCGGCACCACTTTAGAGGTTCCCACTCTACTGGTCCCAAGCAGTTCTCTTTTTCAGATTCTTGACCTTTTCCAGTCATCTCATCAGTAATGTTATCATTTTTCTCCTTCACGAGAGACTCGGTTTGAGATTGATCTGATAGACTTACAGAATCAAGTGGGGCATGGGAAGCGCTGCCGCTTCTGCTGCTGTGGTTGTGGCATGGTTGGGTGTTTTCTATGGACCTCAGGTTGTTCACTTCAGTGATAGTTTCTCCAGTCGAATTATGTGCTGCAGCAGCTTCCCAAGAGGGACCTTTCCACTCTTTCTGAGTAAAGGAACCCCTATTATTCCTAAAATGCCTTCCATTACCACGGGACCCAAAGGATTGGCAATCTTCATTTGCTAAGTTTCTATCACAACGAGAACCAAAAGGCATAAATCCTTGACCAGCATCACCAGAATACATAGGCCAACCACCCTGCGTACTCTGGCCTTTAGCAAAAGAAAACACACACAAAGCGAAAAAGAATCAGCATAAGCTAAAAAAATATTTCTTAGCTAAAAAATAAAGCATGAGAATGTGTTCTTGGCTCAACTTTACACTTTCAACGTGCTCTTTATCATTAAAAGTAAAACAAAACAAATCCAACAATTTTCTTTTCTCTCTCTTTCTTTCCTACCAAACTGAATCCCACAAAACAAAAATACATTCGGAAAACAAAACAATGGCAAATAAACCGGTGCACATGTCTCTAACCACAAAAACTATTCTAGGAATTAAACACGAGCAAAAGCATCTCCACCAACAACCTAATCATCTTAAAGATTCCATCTTCCATAACTGGAAATCAACACAACCCACTTTCAACCCCACAATTCAAAACCTCTCTGACAGATAACAAACTAACACAATTTTAAATAAGCACGAGTCCAGGGTTAATTAAACTGAAACACAAAATTTCTCACTTAAAAACTACATTTGCACCTCAGTAAGTTCAGAAACCCTAAAAACAACAAAAAGATTGCATCTTTTCTGATTGTCTCTCATTGTTTACTGACCAGTGGAACGGAAATCAGAATACCACCGCTGCTGCTGCTGGTGATATGGAGGCGGAGCGTGGTGGTGGCGCTGCTGCTGCTGCTGGTCCCTCCATTTGCGGGGCCCGCCGCGGCCCAAACCTCCGGCGACGGCGCGGGCGTCAGAGGCGGATCTGTCGTGATTCCGGAAATCCCTTCGATCCCAAGGCAATGGCTCTGGCGGCATGAAAATCCACTGGCCCTCTATTTCGGCGGCAGCGCCGGCTTCTGGTTATGCGGCGTCTTTCCAATCTCTCATCCAAACAATCCCCTCCGCGACACGTTCGAGCAACGGGCATCAACTGGGAGCGTAGCGGCAATACTGTGATTTCAAGAAAGCTTAGAGAGTGAGAGAGTTATGAATATGGGAGCGGTGATTTTTTATCCCTTTTTTCCTAGTTTTATTGCAGGTTTCTGGAGAAGATGGAAGAAATCTTTTGTTAGAAGAGAGTCTGAGGAGATAAGGGACAAAAGGGAGGAGAGAGAGAGAAGACTTCTTTTTTTCTTTTCTCTTTTTCTTTCTTTCTTTTTCCTTGTCTTTCCTTGTGCGCGCGCTTTTAAGTTCTTGTTTCTTTTTTTCTTTTTTTTTTCTTTTTTTTTTTCTATTATGTAATCAATGAGTATATTACTTTGCTTAAAGTAAGGCCCATGTTTATTTAACTCGGCTCGTCTCGATTTTCGTGCAAATAACTATTCATATGTGATACACTTGGATTGTGTATCTTACCATCATCCTTCGATAGTTTCTCTAAGGCCCCGATTACTCTTTCATCTATCGAATCTGCCCCCTCCGACTGTCCATTATTAACGGCCCCTCGGTCCATTATCCATGGTGGTCGTTGGTTTTCGAGTGTGCGTGGTGAATTATTCTATCCATTATCCACGACGGGCCCCTCCGGCTGTCCATTTATCGACGGCCCCCTTGGTCCATTTTTCGAATTTGCCTCCTCCATAGCCGTCGGCTCTCTTTGGCCGCCGTTACTCCATTTGATTTTTCATACTTGCTTCATTTTTCGGTTTCAATTTTGAGATCTGATTTGTTCCATTTGTGAGATTTGGTTTGTCCGGCGGTAGAAGTGGGCTCGTGGCGGTAGTGGTGGGCTCGCGGGTTGGAATCGACGGGTGGGGGTGATTGTGGTGGGGTGTGGTGGTTGAGGCAATGATGATTTTGTTCCAATCTGGGCCTATTTTGATGATGTAGTTGTATGTTCTTGTTCGTTTGAGCTTCAATTGGTTTCAATTTTGTCATTCAACTTTGATTAGAGGCGAGGATGATTTTCTGAGCCAAATGTGATTTTCGTTTCATCTCTTCGTCTCCATCTTTTTTCCGGCATGTATCTGATACAAATCCGAAATTGTTCTTCAACTTAGTATGGCTTAATTAATAAAGAATTGTTCTTGGAGTGGGTGATTTTGATTGCGAGTGGGTGATTACAATTTTGGGGTTTCTGTTTTTTATTTTGAGTTTCTGTTTTTGAATTGTTGTTTCCGATTGTTCGAATGGTGTCGCCGGATCGGAACCTTCTTGCATGATCTTCGTTTTGAATTACGCCGGTGCGGCACTCTCTTTGTCAGCGGAAATGGAGCAATTTGAGTGAGTTTCAACTAATCGTCCCAAGTAATTGACAGAATAATGAGTTCTATTGTTAATCAGTCTAGGTAATTGCCTAATTATTAATCACTAATTAGTCTAAGTAATTGCCTAACCCAATTTTATCTTAAATACTAACATAATTTAACTATACTACTCAATCCTAATATGACTATCAAACGCCCCTTAATAGTGAAGCTTGAGAAGTACAGTGGGTTTTGTTCTCTGCGCCTGCGGGCTCACCCTTTCAACTTCCCCATACTAATTTTGTTATTCTTTTTCTTCTAGAAAACATACTCTATATTTTAATCTGTAAATCCAAAATTACTAATATAACCAATATATATCGTATCTGTATAATCGACTAAAACGTATTGTTGTATAACCTTATAAAAGAATTGTTTATTCATATAAATTTGTTGTATGCACTTTTTACTGAAATTTATTATTCTAAAAATTTGCAATAAAATATTTTTTTGGTAACACCCAAGTGGTGAAAGTTCCAATCCTCATCGTTCATCTTTTCCCAATTCAAAATATAAATAGATTAGTTAATTATTAAAATTTATTGCACTTTGTATTTTCTACAGTTCTTTTTTCTTTTTGTAGAGTTTTGGATAAGTTTGGTGACGTTTAAAGACATCCTTTGTATATAAATCTGCAAATTGTGGATACTATATGTAAGAACTTCAAATGACCAAAACATTTAAAATCTCCAAGATGAAAAAATAAAAAAATTGTATATATTTTATATACTTTTTCCCTCTCATTTCAACATATTCATGCCCATTTTATGTACATAGCAACCGAAAATCCACGCATTACCTACGTGTCTTAAAAAAAAAAAAAAACAAAACAAAAATGAGGGACTTCTGCTTTCTCTAAGTCTGCCACATTTTGCTTTCTCTCTGGCAATGTTTCAGTCGCCATCCTTCAATTCCCAGAGACGGCGGCCTCCAGCCACGGCCGTTTCCTCAAATCCCTAACTCCTTCCTCGCACACAAACGCTGCATGCCGTCCATAAAATGGGGCGAAACCGTTCCCCCTCAATTCACATCTCCCTCTTCTTACTCTTGATTTGATCAGACGGCCAAAGGCGAAAAGTCGCTGCCACTGTCACCACCACTGTCTCCCACTCTTTTCTCACTTCATCTTACTAAGTTCGTCTGTCTCTAACCCTCGATTTCTCACAGGTTCCGGCTAACACTGCTGCCATGATAGCAGCAACGCCGCTGCCTTTCCCTCCGATTCAATTGAAACCAACAAGTGCGGCCCTACATCTCTTCTTGTTTCGGCCGACAACCAGCAGCACAGGCCGCGCGCCGTCCCGACGTCCTGCTCCAGTCCCATCCTTTCTTTCTCATCTTCTTCTCAACCCAACACCAGCTCATTCTCTCTTAACACACTACAACGACACTGAGCCTCCAATTCGTCTCTACGGGCTCAAGCGGCACATGCAACACTAAGCCCCAATTTGTAATTTTTATTTATTCTATTTGGTTGTGGCGATTGCTTCCCGGAAAGGGGAGGGCAGATTTAAGAATTTTCTGATTTTGGGTGTTTCTGTGTATTTGAATTTAGAGAGAGAGTTAGAGGCTAGAGCATGAGAGTTCGGGGGAGAAGATGGAGGCGGCAAGGGGTTGGAGTTAGAGCAATTGAGGGTCTGATTTTAGGCCGTGCAGTTGAGAGAGAGAGAGGGAGTTTAAGAAGGGGTGGCAGTCAGTGGCGAAAATGGCAGGCGATGACAAAGAACGAGGCAACGGGGAACGTTAACGTTGAGGTTGCTTGTAGCACTGGCAGGGTACTATACCTTGCTTAAATTGGTCTTTTATGTTTATCAAAAAGTCATTGAAATATAGTAATCACAAATTTACATTTAAAATAATGTCTACGAGAGGGGGATGGGGGTATATTATATTATAAATAAATATATTTACATGATAAATCTAGTTATTCCTGATCATTTTATCCATCAACTAGTGATATTTTTATATATAGCTACTTGTTCTTGTAAGAAAAAGTATTAATCCATATTTTACGTGGAGGATGTGTGCATACAAGTTTCTTAATCGTTGTATTTAATAATAATTAAAATATAATATTTACAATATATGTTACACGATGTAGCTCATAATTGAAACATCATAAATAGAAAATTTAAACATTTTTTTATATCGAGATACATGTACAAATCCACCTAATAACAACTGTTTTTTCTTATCGACATATATTTTACTCTCTCTATTTTCTATAACTTAAATTAAAAAGAGCTATTACATTCCAAAAGTACCCTTGATCATTAGGCAGTATTACACCTGAGGTCAAAAGGGTCACGTTCTGCGCAATACTTGATTCTATAGTGGGCTGTTTGACGTCTGGGCCCATTGTGTTAATGGATCACCCTTAGGCCCACGCCTCTCAATTTTGTTAGGTCTCTCTCCAATAGGACAATTTTTGTAAAATGATACTCATAATTAGTATTATGATGCCACTGAATCAAGGTTTGACCTAACGATCTAAAAGATCTCGACTCGCAAGATGGTCTAAGACGAACTTTATAAATATATAATACTTGAATTATTAAATATTCCCCCTATTATTAAATCACTATTTGTTTGCTCTAGTTACTAAGAATTATATCTATAAATACATTAATTAAGGTATATAATTTTTTTTATATCGATAGAAACTTGCAACTACTATATTTAGTGCATATTAAATAAATTTATATTTTTGTACAATAGGCTACGCAATTACAAAGTACACAAATTGTATATTTGTAAAGATAAAATATCATATACATTGTATGAAGTATATTTGTATTTGTAAAGAATAACATAAGTAGCATTTGTTAGTTAAGCTTTGCATTTCTTTCTTTCTTTATTTTTCTCACTCTCATCAACACACGCTTTTGTTAGCTATGCTTTATGTAACTATGTTTGTTTCTCCCTTTAACACTTTAACCGTTGTCGCAGTTAGTACTTTATTAGTTATTAATTTGTGCGTGAATTCTCTCTATCTACAATGGAGAATATTATTTCTTATGCATATGGAAAACCATGACAAGATAATCAAAACAAATCAGAACATGTTAGAAGTTACATCTACGGATGGGTTGACCACCCAATTATTCACCGACAACACCAAAGCCGCGCCGCAGTGGAAGACCGGTACGTATAAGGTATTTTTATACATGATAATTATAAGTTTGGAAAAATGATATTGTTTTACATTTTTGTTTTTTACTATTATTTTAATTAGACTATTTCAAAGCGTTCCTAGGTGAGGATCCGGTGGTAGTGGGCTTGCAAGGATTGGGTAAAGGGGAAGCATGGGTGAACGACAATAGCCTCGGCCGCTATTGGCCAACCTTGTTGGCAGCCATGGAGTGCGACTATCGCGGCTCCTATCATCCGGACAAATGCACTTCAAACTCCGGTCAACCTACTAAGAGATATGGTACGTTAGGACTCAATTAAACAAGACAATATTTAAAAAAATTGATTCTAAGATTATGAATATCATCTTCTTTCGTTCAAATTAATAAATCGTTATTGTATCCCTTTTGTTTTAAGGTACCACGTCCCTCGGTCCTTCATAGATAGGGTCATTTAAAAATAATGTTTAAACTTCAAATTGGGGTGCAAACGGGAAGTTAAAGAAAATGCTTTTGAATGGAATAGTTTATAGTTTAATTATGGACCATCATGACTTAAATAAAACCGAGTTTAAGGAAGCAAAAAGCTAGTTAGGTGTGTACTATTTAATTTAATGAATAAATTATACAACTAATCAAAGGCACTCTAAAGGAAGATAAAGCCTGAAGAACTTTATGAATATTGATCATCATTCAAATTGTACAAGAATCAAAATAATGATCCTAATAGAAGATAAGATTTGATAATTAATTAAGAAACAATTTATAAAATGACTGACCTAATTCATGTTGGGGTGATGCTTTGCAAAATTGGGCTCCACAAATGAGAGTGAATTGACAGAATTATCCCCTGTTCTTTACTTGCCTTGGGCCTCTAAACTGAGAACTAGATACTTTTATTCTAGTCTACCAGCAACAAGGACATGATCTTTATTGATTTCGAGAAAATTCCTTTTGCAATTTGACACTGTAATTGATGTGAAAGTATTTAGAAGTAGCTAGAGATAGATGCTTAGATAACAAACTCTAAAATTTATAGGATAATTGTCTTTAAAATCATGAAAAATAAGCTAATTTTGGTTTGTTCCGTACTTTTTAAAATTTGAATGACAAATTACGAAGTTTTAAAAAGTTTTAATTGTCTCATCTGACCAAATTAGGGAGAAATTGAAACTAAGTTGGCAGACCAAAAAGTCTACGTGGAATGAATGGTCGATTAACAAAACGACGTCATATTGCGAGGCTTAAGACGGCGAAAGACAACGATAGTAGTTACACTTCTCGAATCGTCAATTACCCGTCTCTGACGAGATTTTGTGTTGTAGGGTTTATGGATTTGAATGTTATGGCATCGGCGGAAGCGGTGGTGAAGTGGTGGCGGCGGCGGCACAACATAAAGAGGGAGACAGGTTGAGGGTTGGGGGTTGGGGGTTGGGGAAGGTTTAAAAAGGAAAAATATAGAAGAGAAGAAAAGAAAAGAAAAATAAATGACAAGAAAGCAAATTATTTTAATGATACAACGTCGTTTTAAGCCTCACAATACAATACGACGTCATTTTGCTAACTAGTCGTTCATTCCACATAAACTTTCTAGTCTACCAATTCAGCTTCAATTTCTCCTAAATTTAGTTAGATGAGACAGTTGAATTTTTTTAAAATTTCGTGATTTGTCATTCAAATTTTGAAAGATGCGGAACAAATATAAATTGGTCTATTCTTCGTGATTTTATATGCAATTATCCCAAATTTATAATGGCTCTAGTGATGAAAAAAAAAGCTCATCGCGTATGAGTCTATGCATTCGTAAATATGAAACAACTAACTGACGGACTCCATTATATTATCTCGAAAATTTTAAATATAGCAATGAATATTACTTATTTTATGACTTTTCTGTAAGGGTTTAAATTCAAAAAATACTGTATTTATTTGGTTATATTTAATATAGTTTGCCACCTCATATCCCAATATCCTGAGACTATTCAATTACATGACTAAATCGTTTAATATATTATATTCGATCATATTGTTAATTACTAATGCATGCCACCTATATATTGGATTACTACACGTAACATGTACCACAGTACAAGAAAGCTAGCTAAAATGTAAAATTTATAGTGAACCACAACTCAAATATTTTAAAACTTATTATTCTCGCAAATCGAATGTTTCCTTTTCTTTCTTAAGACCAAATTAACACAACCAAAGTTCACTCATTTCACAAAAAGCTAGCACTTTTTGGCAACTTCAAGATTTCCAAGGAAATAAAAAAGTGATTCCTTAGCGCCTAAGAAGTGCAATTCCGTCAATATATGAAACATATGGATCTTGATCACTATATTAAAAGCACTATCCCAATTCATACCTTATAATTCCAATGAACTAAAGCAACTCACTTTAGCTACTCATATTTCTTTTCCACCAAACAATTCACACACACACACACACACAACAAAAGATAAAGCTGATCATGATCAAACACCAACACCACAAAAACTAGAAATTACCGGCCTTTTAGCTCAACTCTCCAAAACACACTACAGACACTAACTAGAACCAAAAAAAAAAAAAAACTAACCATGTACAGGTTCAGCAACTCAGTTATAGGGTTCCTGAACCTCTTCACCCTCCTGGCCTCGATCCCAATAATCGGGGCTGGGCTGTGGATGGTGAGGAGCAGCACCACCTGCGAGAGCTTCCTCCAGACACCCCTTTTGGTGGTAGGTTTCATTGTACTAATCATATCTCTTGCCGGTTTCATAGGCGCGTGTTTCCACATTGCATGGGCGCTGTGGGTTTACCTCGTCATCATGCTGCTACTCATAGGCGCGATCATGGGCCTCACCATTTTCGGGTTCGTGGTGACGAGCCCCGGAGGGGGGACTGCAGTGCCCGGGAGGACGTATAGGGAGTATCATCTGGATAGCTACTCGCCATGGTTAAAGAAGAGGGTTTTGGACACTCATTATTGGATGACTATTAGGAGTTGTATTTTGGGGTCCAAGACTTGTGACAAGATTGTGCTGTGGACACCCTTTGATTATTTGACCAAAGATATGACTCCAATTCAGGTATATTTTATACTCTTTTTTTTTCTTTCTTTTTCTTTGGTTTCTAGGTTAATTAATTAGGTTGCCATTGTTGAAATATTGGTTTGATTTGCATGTTAAGTAGATTATAGAAAAATCTTGATACTTCTATATCATTAATAGTTTTTATTGGATGAGAAACATATTCACTCATTTAAGCACTTCATAAATCACATTCCTAAGTCAGTCATGGAGATCCAAAGTCCAAAGCATTTCAAATACACAAAAGCTTTTACTCAAAATAAAAGAAAAAGTGTCTCGTGCATCACACGGACGCATTCCTGGTATTCTAATATAAGAAAAGGCTTGACAGACTCGAAATGAAAGTCGAACTTTGTTTAATGTTGAATTGAATACAGTTCTTAAGAACTAGATTAAACTGCAAAACTTCCCTCTTGGGAGTTCACCGGAGAAGACTCCTCTCTCTCTCTCTCTCTCTCTCTCTCTCTTGTGTGTGTGTGTGTGTTAATTTGTGAACTAGAAAGCGGTTAAAGAATGTACCTTGGAGAAAATGGTATTAGCTGCTTTTTTCTTGAGTGCTTATTTGAAGTACTTCATTCCCCAATATTATATTCGATCTTGATTAATGCGATGAATATACGTGGAAAAGCACAATCCTTTAATTTAGTGGTGATTAGAATAACTTTTTCACAACCCACATCCACCTTTTATATATATTTTAGTTTCATATTTTTATTTCATTGGTATACACAATGTTGGTAAAATCTGGAATTCAAATATGATGTAAGATAGAGGATTCCCGCTGCAATTTTGAGGCATCTTTTTCCCCAACTTGTTAGTAAGAAAAAAGAGGAAAGATAGAATCCTCACTAACAACAGCATATATGCCGAGTGTCGACATAAAAATCAAGTTTAAATTATCCATTTTCCCACCTTACATATAACTAAATAAAAAAAACAGTTTCAACTAATTAAATGCATTGAGTGATTTGGGATGAATAAATAATTTGGTGGTGGTGGTGCAGTCGGGGTGTTGCAAGCCGCCGACGTCGTGCAACTACGCGATGACGATGGTAGCTCAGGATCCGGACTGCTACCGGTGGAACAACGCGGCGGCGGTGCTGTGCTACGAGTGCGAGTCGTGCAAGGCGGGGGTGCTGGAGGACGTGCGGAGGAGCTGGCACAAGCTGTCGGTGCTGAACATCGTGATGGTGATGGTGCTCATCGGAATCTACTCCATCGGCTGCTGCGCCTTCCAGAACGCCAAGCGCGGCCAAACAGATTACCCCTACGGCCATAACCGCATGTCCAAAGTCCGCCCTCGCTGGGACTTCCACTGGTAATCTCTCTCTCTCTCATGCCTTACTGTTTTTTATTTTATTTTATTTTATATATATAAAAAATTGTTTTTTTATTTATAATTTCCAATCTTTTTTTGGGTGAAGTTTGTCTTAGGTATAACGGTAAAACAACATGGTTTTATAAAACGACATCGTTATATAAATAATTTTTTTTATTTAGGTTAAGGTTAATTAGGTTAAAATGGTCTTTAAAAGGCTAAATCTAAAGTGAGGATTTTATTTAATACTATGAAACTAATTGTACATAGTTTTCAGAAACAAAAGTTTATAACAAAAGAAAGATGGTGGACCCAAACTACAAAAATATGGGCTGTTCTTATCTTTAATCAGGACACATGTATATCACTATATACATATGCAAAAAATGAGTTTATTTATTTATTTTGAATATATAGGTGGAGATGGTTGGATGAGAGGAGGCACCAGCTTTATTAGCTAAGAAGAATGCTAGCTGCATCTCTCTATATGCACAAACATATGCATTATATATAAAATGTTCCGTTTTTCTACTAAACAATTTTTCGCTTACAATCTATGCATATACATTAAGTACATATTTATTTATATTGCTAGATATGGCTACATATCCATCGTTGCATACCCTATGTGAATATGATTCATTCCAATAAATCATTTTTAAATTATTAATTAGTGTTATAAAAATAGGCTGTAATTTTTAAACCATATGACACTATGACGCATGTACATTATATCCACCAATAAATAGATTATCATTGTTTTAATTTACAAAACATATGAAACTTTTATTTCATTTTTTTAATTACATCTCATAATACATGTCATCAGTATTAAACACCAATATCAGATAATATTAATGTATATATAATTTATATCCGCTGATCAAATCAATATAAGATTTATATACGTAGGAAGTGGTTCAAATGAGCCCATATATATGTCATATTATAAAATATAAACTATTTTCAGCCGTTAGATCGTGAAGATGTACGATGAATTCTTCACTTCGTTAAATGAAACCGTGCTTCAGAGTTCGGATCTTATAGATGATGAAAAATTTATTTTTGAATTCATCTTTTTTACAACAGATTCATAATATTTCATGGCCACCTTAAATTATTTTCATCAAATTTTATTTTATACAGTAAATGATAAATCTGATTTTGTATAATTAAAGGAAAAAAGGATCTAGAAACATTTAAGCTAAAACCTTGCCACTTATGGATGCATGCATGGATTAGTCACGTTTACTGCGATTATATAAATTCAAGAAAAAATCAATTAGTACACAAAATGGGCTTTAATTTCTCTCTTATTATGAGATGATTAGATGGTATTAACATATTTGTTTACAATTTTTCTCGGATTCAATTACTTTGGAGAATACCAATATAGCCCTAGGTACACACACACATAAAGGGGCAATTTGAATAAAATCTTTATTATTCTATTAACTAAAATAAATTTGCGTCATTAATCCTTGTATATCTAAGTATAGGGATGAGATTCAGTGTCCCGTCATCATCTCTCATGATTTTTAGCTTTTAAGAAGTTTATTGCCACATGAATATATACTAAACAACAATTCTACATAATAAGGATATATATGATTTCATGTATATACATTGTACGCAACAATCCTATTTTATTCGTGGATTAAGAATGTTGGGGCTTAATTATGATTTGTTTCTAAACATGTCCCAATATTCTAAAATATCCGAAATCCGAATATCCGATCTGAATCATATCGAAATTTAAAATTTGGTTCAGATTTTTTCGGATTTTAGGTTCGGTTCGGGTTACATTTCGTGCAAATTTCGAATTTTCGGATCGGATCGGATTTTGATATATTAAAAACCGAACAAATCTGAAATCCGAAATATATTTTTAGTAATATATATATATATATATATATATATATATATTCTAATTAAAATCCTCTATTTTACACTTTTATTATATGAATATTGAAACATGATATTTGCTATAATACCAACCTTATTGGTATTAATTTAGAAAAATGATTTTACAATTTTCAGATTTTCTACCTTTTTAGGTTTTTTGAAATTTTTTTATGTCATCTCGGATTTTCGAATAATTCGATTCGGTTCAGATTTAATTAAAAAAATAATAATCAGATTTTCGAATCAATTCGCATTAGACAAAAATGCGAAACGAAAACCAAATTTCCATCCCTATTCTTAACCTACACGAGTAAAGTTATTTAAAGCAACCTAGAAACATAAGTCATTATTATATTATATTAACCTACAGGAGTAAAGTTATTTAAGGCAACCTAGAAACATAAGAGTCATTATTATATTTTATTAAATGTCATCAGATTCATAAGAGATGCATTATATAAATAAATATTATCATAAAATAAAGCAATAGCATTACTTTTTATAAAGAATTATTATTCTGTGTGAAAATCAATCATGACTTCAATCAAACAAAATTAATAGACCATGCTGCTTTGTAATTCATGAACAAATGAGTTTTACATTAACCTATCCCTCATATCTGTTATTATAAAGAAAATAAATTTCCAAATTTGACGACTGTATCATAGAGTAATTAAGTGCCTTTGAAAAAATAAAATATACGACTATACCAAATTGACTTTAATTATTATTAACTTAGCACATGATTGAATACACAGTAAATTGATCACTAGTCAGATTTGGAAATTGTTCCAACCTTGCTCATCCACAGTATTTCAATCATTTAAGAAACCCCCTAGGACTTCTTCTCCAATTTTTGCGGACAAAGACCACAGAGAATATATTCTAACACTTTGATTTGTATATTAAAATATTTTAAACTTTTTAAGACACCTCTGGATATTATTACTAGGAAATAATGTTCTACAAATATATATATTAATAGCGAGATGTTCAAATGCAAACCTATTTTATTATAAAAATAAAAAATTATTTTCAGTTATTCGATTTCAAAAATTTACAGTGGATGCCATCTTGCTTGTTGGATGAGTGCTGAGTTCGAATTTCATAAGAAGTAATTTTTTTTAGAATACAGTTAAATTTAATATAATGCAATAACTTTATATGTTAAGTACAATATTTTAGTTTTGAAAATAATAAATAATTTTCCATTAAATATAATGGAAAATTATATACTTGACACGAGAATAACTTAATATAATTAAATATAATATAAATCTTAATTGGCTGGCTGGTCCAAATGAAGTGGGCCCATCGATTGTGAATTGCAGACTTATGTAGAATTCTAGTATGGAAAGAAGGAGGCTCTTTTGGCGTCTTGGATCGTGGATGAGAGGATGGTGCCCAAAACTCCCGTTCCACCCGGGACATTTTATTACCAATTTC
>JAYDZE010550648.1:0-13562 GCA_034509125.1 Monilaria moniliformis | reverse complement strand
CAGGTAGAAAGTAGTGATCTTATTGCATATGGTCTAATTCCAGAATTTATTGGGCGTTTCCCCATTTTGGTTAGTCTATCAGCCCTATCAGAAGATCAACTTGTTCAGGTAATTCTGATTGCTCCATTTTACTATTTGTTTTTTCTTCTACTTTTCTCATTCTGTACATGCAATAAAGTCCGAATAAAAGAAGGTTACACTATATATCATCAGTGTAGCTGACATGTGTCGCAGAACCGACCTAGTAAATTATTTTGGGCTCTTCCATAGGACTTGCAATGCTTTTTTGAAAATACCACTGCAATTTTTATTGGCAGTGTTGTAAAATATCTTTTGTATCTAGGTTTTCCTAATTTATTCTTCGTTATTTTAGGAATAGATTTAAGCTAGATGCAACCCTAGCTTTCTACTCCCTATATATATGGGAGTCTCTCTTACTTTGAATATACAACTTATCCTCTTCTCCTATATGTATCTATACTTTACTGCTTTATAAGTTCAATTAGTGCCGATGTGCATGACCAAACAAGCATATTAGTAAATCTCTGTGTGTGTGTGTGTCTCTTTCCCAACTGCACATTTGGTAATTGCAGCACCTGTGTCAAATTCTAATTTATCTAGAAAAGCGAGGAACTAGAAAACAAATCTGCATTATTATATTGTCACATACATATATGTTATCTTTGTTTTCGTACATGGCAAAAGAAACTCAGAGGCAAGTCATGTACTTTGTATATATGTATTCCAATATTTTGACAACTTCATTTCTTTTGCAGGTCTTGACAGAGCCCAAAAATGCTCTTGGTAAGCAGTACAAGAAGTTATTTGACATGAACAATGTAAGCCTTTTTGTTTTCACTGAAACTTGAGCTCTTCTTATCCTCTGACGATTTTGGAATTGAATGAAATAACATGTTTAATATACATAAATCTCAGGTTAAGTTACACTTCACTAAGAAAGCATTACAGCTGATCGCCAATAAAGCAATGACCAAAAATACAGGTGCTAGGGGATTAAGAGCCATACTGGAAGGCCTCCTTACAGATGCTATGTATGAGGTAACCTGGTTATTCTCTATCTAAAGATTTTCCGTCCTCATCACTTAGTATATAGCAACGGGTGCCTTCTGTTATCCTGTGTTCCATAAGCATTGCTTCTTCTGTTTAGATTCCAGATGCCAAGACTGGAGAAGATAGAGTAGATGCTGTTGTAGTTGACGAAGAGTCAATAGGCCTGACAGATGTACCTGGATGTGGGGGGAAATTACTTTGTGGTGATGGTGCTTTGGAGAGATACCAAGCAGAGGCCAGCACCAAAGAAAGCATGGTATGATGTAATGTACTCATAATAGATTATGCCTTGAGTTAGAGTTAGATTTCTAAGACTGGAGTTTGACTTGTTCTCCAGGAAGGAAAAGCCGTGGCTGACGTTGAGCTGCAGGAAGGTGAATTGGAGGTCTCATCAAGAGCAATGAGCATGTAGCTTTCTGGCTTGTGGGAAGGATTTTTTTTTTCCTCTTGTTTTTTTTCCCAGTCTGATCATATTGTAACAGTTGATTCATTCACCATTTGTAGTTGTCATTTTCTCATCATAGATAGGGATATCTGAGCTGACTGGGATAGAAAATAAGAGGAGTATAGTAGCTAGGGGATCTAAGCTAGACGGCCAACATAGATACTTCCCATGCGACACAGGCAGTTTGTTGTACACTAAAAATGGTGTTTTACACTTTTGTATTGTATCTATTTATCAAAGAAATAGCTCATTTTACCTTTTCTTCTTGTCAAGGGTTGCCAATGTTTGACTTCAAGGTCATATTTTGTGTTGTTTGTCAGAGGTTAGTACACAGTTACAGCAAAACACTGAATGATTTATGAGTGCAACTATTTTTACTGCCTTGCTATTATCTTGTATTTAGTAGAATACTGTCATGAATTCAGAAGTGAGCGCAGTGGCGAAATCTTTCTATATTTCCTCCCTCCATATCTTCTGCTTCACAAAACTGTTCCATTGAAAGTTACTGTTACATTTTTTATTTCAGAAAAAAATGATTACAAATAATTGGAGATTCCTGTAGCATTCTGAATGTAAATAAACCGACACTGGTGGGATTGTTGGTAATAACTTGCCAATGTAAGCAAGAGCAGCTTAATATACACAAGTCGCGCAGTTGTTCTTAAATGAGATGTTACAACCATAATAAAAGCAGTCATTCAAACAGGTAATGTTTGTCAACAGCTTCAGAGACATCCCAGGTGCAGCTCATGCCTTTGGGGAAGACGACCAAATCACCGGTGCCAATCTCAACTGCCTCCTTGGATCCATCGGGGTACACTTTCACCTTTCCCTTCAACAGATAGCACGTTTCTTTTGCAGAGTATGTCCATGGAAAGTTGCTTGGAGGACATCCCCACCTATTTCAGAATTATTTTAAAAAATCATCAAATTCGATGATATATGATATAAGGCCAATGCAGCAATAGGGCTACATTTTTCTCCTTGAAAGGGTTCTTATGAGTAATTGAAAGGTTGAGTTAGATTTCAAGTAGCAGCACCTAAGCACAGTTGATGAACATTAATTGGTGCAGGATTACAAGTGAGCACATTTATAGCTACCTGCTTTAGATTGGTCACCAAGCTTTCACCGCTAACGGCGACTAGGAGAGCAAGTGTGTTTTTGAAAGCAATAAACATGGCAATATAGATAGTCGTGAGTGTGTTATAAGAAAGAAAAACGCAAGCTAGCAGGAGATCCTAGTGACTCCAATCAGTTTGAGGTCCTATTCTATCAATCAAGAAAAGAAATCGCATGTAAAAGAGGAAAGATGAGATGGAGTTTACTTAGGCCACGAGCGAACGCCGAGCTCGGAGAGTTTAGATTCAGGAGGATTGTTGACGATCTTAATCCCCAATTTCTCAGTTTCGGTTGCCATTATTACTTTTAGTTGTTGCGACCGGCTTGCTCTTGCTTTTATAGCCGGACTATGACTAGGAAGAGTTTTTCTTGAATCCCAGCTCACCAAGAAGCAGAGTGGGGCGTGTTTGGTTGCTATTGCTAATGCTCCCCCTCGGTTACGGTTAGGGAAATGGGCAGCACCACTATTGCAACTCCCAATCCCAACAAGGCCTGCTGCCAATGCCATGAATAATACTAGAGGGTATATCAAACTAACTCTCTTCCTTTTTCCTTTTGTTTTTTCTTCTTCTACTCTACAGCTCTTTGCTAAGAACCACACATTTTCTACTTCAATCATAGCCTCCCAACCCATGTCGCATTATCCCTTCACTCATTTACTCTTAATTTAAGGGTCAAAAACTTTTTCTTTTGATAAGAAAGTTGGTTGCAACAAAATTTATTCATATTGTTGCTACTTGATCTTTTCCTTAATGCTACTTTCCCTTCTATTGGCTCCTAAATAATTTTCTCTTGGGGGCTGGAACTTGGAAACATGCGATATACATCATAGATGTGCCATAGATACAAATATTCATTATTCCTCAAATTTACTGCATCCATCTGTACAAATAAATACTTTTTTCCATCAATAACAATAAACAAAGGAGAAAAGAAAATTTTACGACATCATTAGTTCATTGCCATAGCAAGTAACAAAATTCCGTGACCACAAAGAAATTATGATATGCACGGGGGGTATTCCTCGTTCATTTATGTGAAATAATGCACAAACCATTCAGCCTATCCAGCTACTTAATTCTGCAAATAATTTCCAAGCACAACTGCATAATTTTGTAGTCTGTATACATCATTCCCTTTATCTTGATCAAGAGCAAGAAATGGCAGTTTTAGTCATCACTTTTCCATCTCTCCATCACAACATTAAATTGTTCATCTCTGCGTCTTACCTACAAATCTCAAATGCGTTACAAACTTGTCGCCTCAGCTTTCATTACTCTCAAGTCGAGTAAACGTCCAAACTCTAATCCAAATGTAAAACATACAAGAACTACATGATTACCTCAACCAATGGCTTTTTCCCACAAAGCAACGCATCCACACTCTTGTCAGTCTGACAAGGAAATACAAAGTGGCAAATATTTAGTCGAGTTGTAGCAATTCCTATCTCCTCATGCTATTAATCTAAACTCAAAGGACAAAATTTCCTGTAAAATTCTAGCTGTTATATTTATATGTTCCCAGTAACCATAAAGTAGGAACACGATCAACCAGCATAGGACATCTGAGATTTCTGGACAAAATTGATGGTATCTAATAGAATTATGGAACAAGATTCGTTCAAATGCTTTTAATGAAATATGGTTGACCTACTAACCCGATGTGCCACCCAGTAATGTCTTTCCCTCATTTCAATAAGAAAAGGAAATATTGGAGCAGCTCTCCTCTCAATAACGCTTTTCTTGCAATTTCTGGTCCTAGCTTCTTGATCGCCCAAAATAACTGTTTCTAGCCCTCCAATCTGCATGACAATAATAAGTAAACCATAAATGCCAAGTATAACACTTTATCTGACAAATTTCTAACCACCAGTTGCGAATACCAAGCAGTAAACTTTAGCGAACAAAATTTCCTGTAGGAATAAGGGTAAAATGTAGAATATGCTACATGAGGAAATATCATCTAATGTTACATAGGATGTTTAAAAAAGATTGGATAAAATATATTTTTGTGCTTTTATATTAATGAAACAAATTGCACGAACCAAATCACAAAGAGTGGGATTTTTTATAACATCCTCAATTCGCTTTCCATGAGCACTACCGATAAGCATTACTCCTCTCTGTGCAATAGTACAACAAGCATGCACTTCAGCTTCAGTGCCAATCTCATCAACAACTATCACCTCAGGCAAGTGATTTTCTACTGCCTCAATCATCACTTTGTGCTGCATGCATGGTTCAGAAACTTGCAATCTCCGTGCTCCCCCAATTGCTGGATGTGGAATATCTCCATCACCTCCAATTTCATTACTTGTATCAACAATAACCTAGCAGATTGGAAAAGTGAAGAGCACTCTTAAATGAAAGATCATATTATGAGGAAAGGGATACACCATAAAGCCATTAAAGCACAAACCACTCTCTTTAGATGCTCATCTGACAATACACGAGATATTGCTCGCATGACTGTAGTTTTTCCAGCACCAGGCCTGCTGGAGTCAGATATGATCAATAAGAAAAATGCCATTCAGATGGTAATGCAAGAATTAGGCAAAAAAAAAAAAAATATCAGTTGTGGTGCCATTTATGACTTCATGCGTTATAGGGAAACTCTTAGGAGATTGAAACAAGTATTCCATATGAATAGCAGCATACATACTTCAGAAAATGGCCTCATCAGCACTTCTTTTCTAGAACTATAATGATGAAGACATTAAATTGCCATCTAAAGGGAAAGCATTTGCACATCTCTGTTTAGATTCCACAGCTTCTTTATTGCTATAAACTCTTATGAACTCATTACAAATGGTTCACCAAATGCATTGAAAATTTCTAGCAAATCACGCCATGGAATCATGTGGCATGATATCTTGCTAAAGATTACCAGACAGGACAACTGGCACAATACAGACAGGACAATGTCAATTCAAAGCATTTATTTTGTAAATCATGGCTGCTACAGAAAAACAGAGGGTCTGAATGATTTGTATCAGTTAGAGGAATTTGAGCTCTTAGGTTTTGAGGTTTGCCTCTTTACTCAAGTGGGCTTTCAGATGAATTCATGCTTGTGTATTCTTTAGCTTACATACAATAAATATGCTATTTAGTTTGCTTTTTTTCCCACTTGAGCTGATCTTCTTGAATGAGCTTTGATGAGTCAACTCCAATATGATGTGTAGCAGCTCAGCCCAGAGGAGAGATGCTCGCGATTACTACCACAAGAAAGCCGCCCCCTATCTTCGAAAGTGGCCCGTCACTTCATTCGTACCTTCTTGGCTTAGGCTTTCAACTGAACAACATGGCGCCCCACTGCTAGCAGAAGCTAAGCGAGCTAAGAAACCTTGCTTCTGTCAGCCTTTCTATGCAACAGTCCACCAGTAGTGGAAGAGAGGGTTACCGTACATACAAGAGTATTCCAGTACTTACGGAAGCTCCTTCTTACCAGTCAAGTAGTAAAAAGCTCTATCTTACAGCCCGGTGCGGCGATTCATTGATCTAAGGTATATCAACCATGTTATAATTATCAGATAATGTCTAAAGGTAAAAACTCATTCTCCAGTTGACTGCAGTCACCAACTTGAAAATGCTTTCTTTTACACTACACACCTCACATGGATAACGATTTACCAATCATGTAAAAAACAGTTATTTAAGATGCAAGATAACACGCTTGCTTGCCTTCCCAGAAACAAGATGCTTTTACCATACTCAAGCAAATCCTTGACCATGTCCATATTATCTCTATGTGGCCTCCCCACTCTGCAAGTTAGACCAATAACTTTCCCTTTCTTGTTCCTGATTGCAGATATCCGATGCAGAGTGCCTACAATTCCAGCTCTATTATCTCCTCCTAGTTCTCCAATTGCATTTTGCGCATATTCCAGTTCTTCCTCAGACACCTGACAAAAATATCTTACTAATGAATGATCACAAATTGATTATAGATAGCAGTGAATCGGGTTTATGCCCTCAACTAATATTTAATTAGTGAACAAGAGATGACATGTAACTCCAATTTATAAGGCCTACCTCCGTCTTCCTAAGGCACCGCCTGCCAAGATCACCAAAATAACATGCTTGTGGCGGCCGGCCCACATCCAATATCACCTGTCAATTCGCAAAACATTGTAAGTAAATGAAGATGATAAACATATTCAATTGATATGCTGAAAATGATATTAACGTGTAATTTCAACAAGCAATGGAAAGATTTTAAGTTCCAAGCATATCAAATTACAATGGGCAGTTTCCAGTATAAAACTAACGATTGTGTTTATGAAGTGTGAGCAAATTGCCAAAGATAAGAGTATGCCTCCAATATTTTTCATCAATTGAGCAACGACAGATTCTAAAGAAATTGAAAGTGGCGTAGTACCTCCAAAAGGTGATGCCGATTAGAGTCATCCAAAAGATTGTGGCGCAGATCATGTGGAAGAATCTGCGGAAATGCGAGGAAGAAGTTCGAGTGCAGAGGTATGGCTGTGTAACTCTAGAATAGAAATCAAATTAGCTACCTCACCTGCAACAGTGCATGGATATCGTCATCAATGAGCGTATGAGGGTTCTCAATCCTTGAGCTCGTAATACCGCAGCAACGGTGACATTGCGGTCGAGCGAATCCAATAGTACAGCTAAAAAGTGTGTTTTTGTGGAGTGCGTGTGAACTTAGCCGACAACAGTGAGATGGAGGTGGAGGTAGAGGTGGAGATGGATGAGTCGCAGAGGACAGAGATAGACTTGTGAAACAAGCAGCCATCACTCGTAAGAATTGATTGGGGCGTATTTATAATTTGAGAAAGTTTGAAATGAATTTGGGCGAGAGTGAAATAAAAGCAGAGTTGGGGGGCGTCTCCATAAATTAAGCACTACCTTAACTTAAATTCGAGAGTTGAATGGAATTGTTAAGCTGAGGAGGAGGATGAACGGAGGCAGAGACGTAGAAGAGAAGGGTTTATTATGGAAGCTGCCGCCGCTTAAATCGAATCAATTGGGAAAGCTGGGACCTGCTTTCGGCGTCGGCGCCGGCTGCGGCTTTGGTTTTGCCTTTGGTCTCCTTGGAGGTAAAATAAGATTTCCATATTCAGGGCTGTGACTGTGAGTGATGATGTTTGTTTCCTCAGGTGCCGGCTTTGGTCCGGGGATCCCGGGCCTGCAGCTCGGATTCGGGTTCGGAGCTGGATGCGGCGTTGGTGTGGGTTTTGGGTATGGCGTCGGCCGAGGGATCGCATATGATGACAATCGCAAATACTCTAATGTTGATAAGGCTTTTCACAACTTCCGAGCTCTCCCCGCCCAGTAAGTTACCATTATACCTTTAGAATTTGTGATTTCTTTTTTACTTTATGTTTGCCTGGATAAATTTGAATATTTAACTACTATCCTTCTGAAAAAAGAAAAAGAAAAAAAAAAGTCTGTTTACTCCAAGATTAATCTTGAATACTGAAACCATTCTAGACTCCAATTTGATGCTACTCTCTCTTTCTTTCAATTGTCTTGCAAATAATAGATTCTCTAAGAATTGAATTTTACATGTTACGAAATTCTATGATCCTAGCTTTAACAATTTCTTCATTTCTTAACCTTATGCTTTCTTTTGGTTTTAGAGCTCATTTTCAAATTATTAGCAAATTACCGGGGATATTAACTGTCGGGGGAAAGGCTAAATATGATTATGATTCGTTTTATTTTATTGGTTTGTGGGTAGTTGGTCGCTTTACTAGGAAATATAATATCTTGCTCTTGCAGCTTAAAATTTTCCTTGTGATCCAAAAGAAAATGACAATAGTAGATGTAGTGTGTCTCTCTCTGTGTGTGGGGGGGGGGGGGGAGGGTGTATTCCTTTGTATTCTGGTGTTTGACCGCTGAGATTAGTTCTATTGGGTGAATGAGACATCTATTTTCATATTTGCAAAGTCTGAACAGTCTGAATTTAGAATATATAGGGAAAGACTCCAAATTTGTGCAACAAAGTTAATGCTATCAAAACAGCTTCTATCCATTAGGCCCAAGTGTTGATGTTGGAGACTAGTAAACGAGAGAGGAAATTAGGGCCTGCAGACACTAGTATAAAAGAGTAGGTAATATTTATGTAGGTAGATAACTCCTTCTATTGAAGGCCACGGCTACACTTGCCGTCCAGAATGCAATGCAGAATTTAGATCCAAGTCAGTCCCTTTCTCAAACCTCAAGGGTGATTATTTATTTTGGTCCTATACAATTGTAACGGTAAAGGAAATAATAAAAGTGTAATGATAAGGAAGCCCATGCAACCTTCAGTTTTGTAACTCCTCATAGATGTCTTCAATGCATTGGCCCCATTCAGCTCTTCTCTGTAACTTCCTGCTTTCAATGCTGCTGCCCATTCATTTCCTCTCATCCCCCATGGCTATTCGTGGACGTGTCGAGCACGACACCTTGCCTCCCCCACCTGTAGACCATTTACGGTTTTGCATCAAGTAGTCGCCCCTTCGAATTAGCCTTGTCCTCAAGGCTAAAGAAAGGGAATTGTCCAACAACATCCGCCTCATCCATCCACGTCGCTTCCTCCAATGGTAACCCATTCCAACGTATTAAAACTTGTGGCACCAATTGACCACCATTTTCGATACATCTCCTACTCACAATAGATTCGGGCAAAAAAAGGGGTTCAGCTGTTATCATGTCATCTGGTAATGAAGATTCCACCACACTTTCCCCTATGGCATTTTTAAGTAGCGAGATATGGAACACCGGATGCACCCTCGACCCTTTGGGAAGCTGACGATAGGCCGTGGCGCCAATAGGCCCCACGATTTTATAAGGTCCGTAGAAACGAGGTGCCAACTTTCGGACCCCTGGCTTAAACAACGATGATTGTCGGTACGGGCGATGTTTCAAATATACTGTTTCTCCAACAGCAAACTGGACATCCCGTCGATGCTTATTCGCCTATTTTACCATCCTTTGCTGGCCGCGAGCCAGATGGTACCGGAGCTGTACCAAAATCTTATCCCTCGCCTTGAGGGCATCCAAAACCGAATGCACTCGAATTTCGCCCGGGAGGTACTGGTGTAACGTGGGTAGAGGTCGCCCATATACTACTTCTAACGGTGTGACACGAGCTGCTGACTGGAAACTTGTGTTATAACATAATTCGGCCCACCCAGCCACTTAAACCACTACTTCGGATGCTCGGACGAAAAGCATCGCAAGTATGTTTCCAAGTACGTCCGTCTCCGGATGATAAGCCGATCTCATTTTCAACATCGTGTCGGAAGCGCGGAATAGCTCCCGCCAAAAAGAGCTCAAGAACACTGTGTCGCGGTCGGAAACAATCGACACTGGAATTCCATGGAGTCGAACTATTTCACGTGCAAAGGCTTCAGCCACCCCTTTGGCCGTGAATGGCCTCTTCAAGCCCACAAAGTGTCCATACTTTGAGAATCGGTCGACAACAACAAGGATGCAGTCGAACCCTGAGCCCGCGGTAGTCCAGTCACGAAGTCCATGCTTTTACGTCCTCCCACACATTAGCCGGAATGGGCAAGGGCGAAAGTAGCCCCGCTGGGGATTTTGCTTCATATTTGTGCCGTTGGCATATTGAACATGCGGCGACGAACCTGGTCACGTGTTGAACCATCCCGACCTAGTGAACACTGGCGGCCAGCCTTCGATATGTTTTGTTGGCCCCTGCGTGTCCCCATTCCGGAGTAACATGAAATTCTGCCAACAACTTTGTTGTTCAATCGAATGACGGCGGAATTGCCAATCAGCCCTTATAAAACAAAACCCCATGTGTCAAGCTATAGTGCTTCGCCGTGTTTTCTCCCTTCTCTGGTGCCGCTTTTATTTTCGAGAGATTGTCGTCGCGCGCCACTTGCTCTTGATGGGATGCCCAATCAATCCACTGAGGACGAGATATAGCCGCCAAATCCATTCCCTCGTTACGCCGAGACAGTGCATCTGCCGCTCGATTTTGACTACCCTATTTATATTCCACGCTGAAGTCATAACCCAACAACTTGATTGCCCAATTTTGTTGGGCTGCCGTGAGTAATGGATGCGTGCCGCAAGCTCTTTTGATCTGTTCGAACGACAAAACAACGCCCCATCAAGTACGGTCTCAGTGTTGAATGGCAAGCACTAATGCCATCAGCTCCCTGTCATATGCTGATTTTGAGAGGGCCCGTCCAGTTAATTGCCGACTGAAATACGCGATAGGCTGTCGTTCCTGCATCAGGACAGCCCCCACTCCTTGCCCTGAAGCGTCGCACTCGACCACAAATCCTTGCTCAAAGTTAGGCATCCGAAGCACTTGGGCTGTGGTTAGAGCGTGCTTAAGCTCAACAAAAGCTTTCTCGGCCTCGACAGTCCATGCCCACTTGGAAGATGCCTCCTTTAATAGAGATGTTAATGGCGCGGCGATCCTCCCATAGTTCTGTATAAACCGCCTGTAGTAGCCCGTTAAGCCTAAAAATCCACGTACCGCGCGGATATTCTTGGGTGTGGGCCACTTCATCACTGCCTCGACTTTAGACGGATCCATTCGCACACCCCCAATTGACACCAAATGCCCCAAATACTCCACTTCTTCTCGCACCAGTATGCACTTCTTTGGATTAATCACAAGTTTGTGATGATCGAGCACGCGAAAGACTTGTCGAAGGTGTGCCAGTGCTCTTCCCACGTTGAACTATAAATAAGGATGTCGTCAAAAAACACTAAAACATATGTACGAAGATAGGGACGAAAAATATCATTCATGAGACTTTGGAACGTCGCTGGCGCATTCATTAATCCGAACGGCGTCACTAGGAATTCATAATGTCCTGAATGGGTCCGAAACGCTGTCTTATGAATATCTGAGACTGCTACTCTTATTTGGTGATACCCCGCCTTGAGATCAAGTTTGTTGAACCACCTTGCCCCGTACAACTCGTCGAGCAACTCCTGAATGATCGGGATTGGATACTTATCCGGCACCGTGCGCTTGTTCAATTCTCGGTAGTCAACACAAAACCTCCAAGATCCATCTTTTTTTCGTACGAATAAGACTGGACTCGAGAAGGGACTGATGCTTGGTCGAATTATTCCTGCACTCAACATCTCAGCTGCCAATCTCTCCATCTCGTCTTTTTGTGCATGATTATAGCGATATGGTCTCACCGAGACAGGATGGGAGCCTGGCTGCAAATTAATTCGATGGTCGATACGGCGACTCAAGGGGCATTTGTGACGTGACGGTAGTAATAGTTGGGAACTCCCCAAGCAGTCGCGCTAATTCCTCGCGTCGGTATGCGTCGGCTGGGTGCGAAGCAGACTCTTCTCCGGCCTCCAGAACCCACAACAACCAACACTCGTCAGCCACTTCGATCGCGCGAAGATCATGCGGCGTGCACTCTCGTCGGAATAAGGAAGGATCCCCTTGCAATAGCACCTCACGCCCTTTCCACACGAATGTCATCTCCAACGTACGCCAATTTGCCTTGATATCTCCCAACTGCGACAGCCACGACACCCCTAAAATGATGTCGACATTGTTCAGGGGAAAAACATAGCATGTAACATAGAATTGGTGTGGGCCAAAAGCTAAGGGTACGTCGTTGCACACCCCTTTTGCTCGCAGCTTGGAGCCATCGCCGAGAGTAACAGAGAATATTTTCAATGAAGTGATTTTGAGTTTCAACGACTGTGCTGCCGCCTCCGTAATGAAGCAATGGCTTGCTCCACTATCAATCATAATTTTCACTTGACTTTTTCCCACTTGTCCGTATAACTTAAGGTCTGGCTCCGTCGAGTCCGTTGAAAGTGAGTTCCGACATTTGGATGTGGTGTGGGGTTTGCTCGGAATCATCTGCTTCCAACCGTTTGCATCTTGAAACTCCTCATCGCCCTCGTCCTCTTCATCCCCAACCAACACTTGCAACGTCCTGGGAGGGCATCTGTGCAACGGCCCGTACTTGAGACCGCATTTGAAACATGTTCCAGCCGCGATGTGCTTACGGTACTCTTCGTTGGACATACTCCGGAACGGCCGTGGATTCGAACAATGGCTCCTTTTCCTGACGGGCTGAGTTTAGTGTGGGCAGTGGCATCGTTTGCCCTGCCTATATCCCGATGGGGCACGGGGTTGAGGAAGCGTGAGCGGCCGCGGCCCATACGGTGTCGGAGCCTCGAGGTAATCAATTCTCTTCGCCATTTGAATCGCGTCCGAATAGCTCGCGATGGTGGGTCCTTAATTTGCAACCTTAAGCGGGGTTTAAGTCCTCCGAGGAAAAACCCCAAATACTGTCGGTCGGACAACTCTGGCAGCTGAGCCAAGCGGCTCTCAAATGCAGCGATATACTCTTCCAGAGTTCCTGTTTGGGTGGTGGTGCGGAGTGCCTCATAAGCGTCAAGCGCTGAACTCGTCCCAAATCTTATCTGAAGTTCGCGTACAAATTCTATCCATGTGATCAAGGGCATCCGCTGGAGTAAGATCTGAACCCACGCCATTGCCGGCCCTGCAAGTGCCACGAGTGCCACCTGTACGCGGCGCTCAACTGGGGTGTGGTTGACCAGAAAGTATTGCTCGGCCCTCGCTATCCAAGAAAGTGCATCACTCCCATCGAAAGTGGGTAGTTCCATGTGTTGGCGGGGCAACTGTATTTCGGCACGAGGGCCATTGCCGTTGTCCCCTGTGTTCTCTGTGTAGCTGGTACCTTCGGTGTTACTCGGGCCTCGTTTAGCAAGGATTAACTCGCGGAGCTTCCGAAACTGCTCCTCAAAGCGGTGAGTCAATTCCTCAATCGCTTTCTCCAACCCTTCGACCCGTTCGTTTATACGAGTCGCTGTCGCCATTGTAAAATTCCACGCTCACCGCACCAATTTGTTGGAGACTAGAAAACGAGAGAGAAAATTAAGGCCAACAGATACTAGTATAAAAGAGTAGGTAATATTGATGTAG